>JACEVL010000285.1:132500-165000 GCA_020284085.1 Aporrectodea caliginosa | reverse complement strand
TTCGAGGTCAGAATAAACGAAATCTAGCAAAAATGAGATAAAATTGGCCTGCTCTCGGCCAATAATTGTTGAAGTCGGCTAATTTTCTCTTGTGTTTTTCTTCCTAATATAGACTACCTGTGGTAAGAAACAAGGTAACCAAATGTAAGATAATCAAAGGTTATTTTTGGGTCAAAAAGGTCAATTTGAGAGAAAAATCAGAAGGAATGGCCATAAGGCAGCCAAATATTGCTCTATTTGAGTGATTCTTTTACCTAATTTCTCGGGCGGATGAGGACTACATTCGAGGAGATACAGTACTAAAAGGCTAACATAATCCAAGGTCATTTCAAGGTCAAAAGGTTAATATCAAGGAAAAATGGCTGTAGCTCAGCCAAATGTTGTTTCATTTTGGTGATCCAGAGTTATCATCATTTTTCCTTGATTTTTACTTTTTGACCTTGAAATGACCTTGGATTATGTTAGCCTTTTAGTACTATGTCTTCTTGAATGTGGTCCTTAACTTCTCGGGCAAACAGGTAAAAGAGTCACCCAAATAGAGCAATATTTGGCTGAGTTTTGGCCATTTCCTCTAATTTTTCTCTTTAATTGACCTTTTTGATCTTAAAATAACCTTGGATTGTCTTGCATTTAGTAGCCTCGTTTTTTATCACAAGTATTCCTTATCAAGACGAGAAAAACAAGAAAAAACTAGCCGATTTCAATAATTATTAGCCAAGATCTGGCCATTTTCTTTTAATTTTTACTAGATTCGTTTATTCTGACCTTAAAATGACCTTGAAGGACTCTGATCTGGGTGTCTATATTTTTCACAGACATAGATCTAGTCGTGACAAACAAGTTGCAAAAGGTTCATCCAAATCGGACTCTTCATTAATTTTTTTGATAATAAGACTAAATTCACAATGAACCCAAGTTCCAAGACTCGAGCATGGGCGCCTTCAGTCCTGGGTATTTAAGTATGGTAAGTTCGGGGCATTGAGCGACCTCAGGATACCATTTTAAAATTCTGAAAAAAATATTTATAGACAACTAATGAATGAAATAATAGAAAAAACTTGAGTATGGGTGTTTTCTGCCATGTGTCATTTTTCTGGACACCCCTAGCCCCAGAGCCATTAACTCTATGACGCTGTGGCTCTTTCGCAAACAGTATCTGAACCATTGCAGCTATAGGATCCTCCGGATCACGAATGTCGTGTAGTCCCTAATATCGCGAAAAAATAAGGGAGCATCTCAGTGAGGTCCATCTCTTATTGACTGCTGTGTAATGTGTATGTAAGATACTGGCTCCAGAGTCCATCATCTGCAGCTGCTCCAAGAAATGATCTGTCCCCTTGCTATGTGTCACTGGACGAGTGTAGGACATAATCCCCCCGGACAAAATCCCCCAGAGTTTGCGTAAAGCATAATCCCCCCCGGGACAAAATCTTCCCTCTGTGCAAATTATAGCCTATTTTTGCATGTCATTGATAAAACTTAATTCCCGTGTTTTTGTTAGCTATATGTCATTCAGGTGTAGGCCTAAACTTAAGACTTGTTAGTGTCATTCAGTTCGATAGTTAAGACTTGTTAATGTCAATCGGTTATTAAGCTATAAAGTGAAGACATGTTAGTGTCATTTAGGTTTAAAGTTAAGACGTGTCAATGTCGTTCAGTTCTATTTACTGAAACAATTTTATATCAGTTAGAAATATTTTCATCAAACAATCAATTCCATTTAGGCCAACAATTATTTTCATCATTTTGTTGCTGGTAACAATTCTTGATAATTTTGGACAGACTAGTATAATTAACTTTTGAAATTTTATACGATTATATCGTAGCCTTCCATGGGGGATTATGTCCTAGCTTGGGGAGATTTTGTCCTGGGGGCTTTTGTCCGAGGGGGTTTATGTCCGGGGGATTATGTCCAGGTGGGATAATGTCCGTACCCCTACTGGACAAATAGATCACCTTACAGCGTTTGGCAAACGAGAGATTCAGTCCCAACTTGGATCCAAAGCTTCATATATATATACATAACCTCACTCAGGTCATCTTTTCAATGGAAAGTGCACTGGTCGCCTTCTGTGATTGATATCCGCGAAGTTGCCTATAATTATTATTTTTTTTTTAAATTAATATTATTATAATAATAATTATAATAATAATAATAATAATAATAATAATAATAATAATAATTATTATTATTATTATTATTTTTCGCCCGAGGTAGAAATAATCCCTCAGGCTCTTAGAAACTATATGAAGTGCGTTTTCGTTCTGCATGGAGTTAACGGTCATCCTCACCGGTCAATTGCGTAAAGGTGCCTCGAAATGCAACAGCATTAAACCGCTGCGTGCAAATAGAAAGACGCTGAAACAAGCGTGCTGTCTAATGGTCCTGCAATGCCTTATCCAGCGCCGTTTCTTTGCAGAGAGGCGCACCCAGCCTCTTATTATTATTATTATTATTATTATTATTATTATTATTATTATTATTATTATTATTATTATTATTATTATTATTATTATTTTTATTATTATTATTATTATTATTATTATTATTATTATTATTATTATTATTATTATTATTATTATTATTCTGGACCGTGACCGCATGTATATAAGTAAACCGCACGCTGCATGCTTGTATAATGTATACCATCTATAGCCTACGACAGCTGTACATCGTTCGGCATAAACTCGTCCACAAAATACTGCTATATATGCGCTCGTCCATGCCTTCATCGCTATAGTTGCCTTGACTATTGTAATAGTGCTCTATCTGATGTTGCCACATCACACCTGAAAGAGCTGCAGTTCTCAATGCCACTGCACGACTAACTTCTTATTAACTTGGTGTTCATGCATAATGACCTTTAGGCCTACATTATTTAGACTGGCGCAAACCACGCTGTGAGTCGACGACTCGACATAGTAAGTGACATATATTTGTATATCAAGGACGCTTGCTAAAGATATATCTAAAGATAATTACAGTACGTACAACACATTCTCGTGGCATGTCAAAATTTAGTTTAGGAGTTACATTTCTTGTGAGTTATAGAAGATACATCGAGGACAGATATAGGAGAAATCCATTGTTGACTTCGTGAATCCAACAAGCATATAGGCTAACGTCGAGCTATAGGATTTAATCAGTTTATAAGAGTGTGTGTGGTCAGCAGGACGGTCCTGTGTCCTTGCAGTCAGTCAATGGTGAATAAGGAAATCTGTTATAAGAGTAAATAAACTAGCGCTATATATGGTCAGTGAGTTCCCGGATGCGTATTTGTAGATCCTACAGTGCTACGGTCCAATGCTTTTTAGGAGCCAATAGAATGACAAGTTATAAATAGCGTGACCTCGTTTATGCCTTCGCCGATATTGCTGATAAAATGGCTACCGAGGATGACGTCCCATTTCGGGCGAACATTTTATATCAGGGTGCGTAAGTTTATACTTTATAGGCGTTTTACGGTAGGCCTATCTTTGGCATGCTGCGCGGAAGGTGCCATGTTTTCTAATGACGACACTAACCCTAACGCTGACCCTAACCAACCCTGACGACGCCTAAACTTACCCTAACCAACTCTCAACGCCTCCGCACCGACACTGAGGTCGCGATAAACCTACGCACCCCGATTCTAAATGTTTTATTACCCGATTTCGAACTCCGTACGAAGACTTAATCATACTGCGACGTGGGAGTCGGTTAGGGTCAGGGTTAGGGTTACTGTCGTCATTAGAAAATATGATACCATGCCAAAGACACCGTATAACGGCAGTAAACTAATGCGGGTTTTGAACTAATAATTTAATGACCTCATCCTCGGCGTACCAACAAAACTTTGGTATCAATAAAAAGCCTTCGGTGATTATATATAATTTTCGTTTATTCAACAATCCGGTTGACAAACCGCAACCGGTTACAGTGTACAATTATGCAATTCACAAGACACAAATCTTAACTACTAACAGAACAGACAGCCTGCAAACACAACGCATATCCGCCCAACGGGGGCTCGAACTCGGTACCTCTCGGTCTCTTTGCCAGATGTTATCCAATGCGCCACGGCCCCCCCCCCGTATGGGTGTTTAACCGGTGATTCATAATGCCCATTTGGTCAGTTGAAAGTGACCACTATCACGTAGTTAGGGGTTTGTCAAGACTTACAATCGGATGAAGCCAAACGAGGTCACTCTATTTATAACACGTCATTCTATTGGCTCCTAAAAAGCATTGGACCCGTAGCACTGTAGGATCTACAAATACGCTTCCCGGATATTATGCGTCATGTCCTCGATATTAAATATCCGAATTGTATTGATACCTATTTCATAGGTTTGATTCTGCTCTGTTGCAAGATCATAGAGATTGTCTGAATTCGGATATATAGCATGATTATGCAAACTACAAACTCAAACTGGGTATTTATATATGACGACTCGTATGTATACAGCTGCCATTACCGATAAGCAACCCGATAAGCTGATGCTGTTGGGGGTGGGGGGGTGACGGGCGAGTCCTTTGGACTACAGTCACTATGTGCAGGGGCGGATCCAGGATTTCTGGTTAGGGGGCGTAAATACTACCAATCCAATCCCGTAAATATATATATATATATGCCTATATATATATATATATATATATGAAATTTGATCACGCAAAAGTTGCGCAAAACTATAATGATCCTTTTTATAGAAAATGTTATGGAACTTTAAAAAAATATATAGTTTCTCATATAAAACAACTGGTCTCCACTGAAGGTTAACAGTGAAACGATTATAAATCAGTTATCGGTTTTGATCATGCAACCCTTGATCCAAAAAGAAAATAATTAAGTGTCACATGCCAGTGGATTAAGCAGTGTCATTCTCCTTGGATGCTTTCTGGCGTAGGCATTGATAATGTCATCAATGTCTAACTTGATGTCCTTGTGGAGAAACAATAAAATGAGTGCATTAAATCTGTCCTCGTTCATTGTACTTCGGAAACACGACTTCACAAATCGCAGACTAGAATTTGCTCGTTCAACACTGCAAGCCGTGACAGAAGTGAGCAGCAAAATGTGAATTATTGTGGTAATATTTGGATACATAATACGACAGGAGCGGCTGTCAGCGAGGGTGTTCGACAGGGTGCTTCGTGTGCTGTCAGCGTTTCTCCACATCTGCTGCCAAAGCTTTAACTCTTGATGAAACGAATCCGGCGAAGGCAGGTCATCATGATAGTAATGAAGTATACCATCAGCAGTGAGTGCGTCGATGTTTGAAACATTAGATGGAATGAGACTTAGACCACGAATTGCTTGTTTCGCAAGATCTCCAAATCGTAGGCTAAACTGCTGAAGTAGACTGTCCAGAAATGGAAGATAAATGTTTCGTTTGAAATGTTCATCTGGCGTTGCAGCGGGTGTGTTGCTTCGGTGAATCTGTTTTGAGCATATTCTTGGTGCAGTAGGCTAATTGGTCCAGCGCCAGCAGCTGCTGTCTCTGCCATTTTAGTAGCTTTCTGGAAAACATGCTTTCGGCGGATAGAATCAGCACGACGAATTTCAAAATTATAATCATATGCCATCTTTTGAGATTTAGGCCTAAGATAGGCCTATGTCTTACCAACGGCAGTCGGCTTATTCGCGAATGATAAAACTGCTTGTTTAAGCCGTTTTGACGGCGGACCACTCAACATATTTTTAAATTGACCAATTTCTATTTACGTAAATTTTGTCTGTACATGAACTTTGTGAATGACGTCACGGCAAAAGTCATTGGTCACGTGGGCAACGTACTTCTGCTAGCAACTCAGGTAAGTACGTAAGAGAGCTCCGGTAAGAGAGCTCCATTCTGCCGGTCCAGCTACTTCAAACATCCTATTCCCAAATTGCAGTTATATTAGTTTTAGGTCAGTTTAGTTTCAGAACATTTGCTGCAGGTTTAGGGGGGCGTACGCCGGCTCCGCCCCCTCTAAATCCGCGCCTGATGTGTGGTCATGAGGCGTGTATACGGTGTCGCTAAGTAAAGGAGAGTGTGTATAAGTTCCAGAGTCAACTAAACTATAGTCATTGCATTCCAAACTCCCTTTTGCTGCAACTTCTTTCTTCGCAACTCCAGATTTCTTTTCCATCGCGTCCGTCTCGATGTTTTGGAAACAAAGATCCTCTGAAAGCAAGTTTACGTGTTTTATGAAGCTCAGAAATTGCGAAATGATTTTTTTTAAAGTTATGAATAGCAGCTAAGAATTAGGACAAAAACCTATCTATAACAATTTGGAAAAAAATAGAATTTAGAAAACACAATGACCGAGAGCTCCAAAAAGTTACTGTTTCAGTTGAACTAAACTGTTGAATATAAATACATGTATGCAAATAATTTAGTTTGATCCATTTTACGCCTATTTGCATATAGCCTTCTGAGCGCGTTTCTCACATAAAAATTTTTCTGGCCGTTTGAGGGTTTCCCAGTACGGTGACGTATACGTGTACAATGGTTTATAATAATTGGCTGTAATCTTGCAACCGAGGGTCTTTGATCCCTTTTGATGGGGTTGGGAGGTAGAGAGGGGTTAAGAGTCTCTGCATGGTGTAAAGTGGTTAGCGTGCTAATCGCGGCATTTGTCGGATTGACTTATTCTGGCAGCAGTATTTATCATGACTGACAACTTTCTGACATCAGAATTCTTTTTGACCGAAGGCCGAGGAATTCCTTCGCATTGCTGAACCTGTCACGCAACCTGTCAACATGAAGTCGCTGGGCTATTCAGGTGTGTGACGTTGATTGGCAGGCGCGTCAACTGGATCGAAAGCTGTGATGCCGGCCGCGTGGGAATGACTGACAGGTTCGTCAACCTGAGACATACCACCTGTGAGCGTTTGCCCTTCTCGGAAGGACGTTTGATTGACAGATGAGTCAACGCGACGTATTCCCCTCATACATATGATGGCATCCCGTCGCTAGAGGGCTCTTAGATCGCATAACTGCCGCGACATCTATCGGTCAGCGCCGGTGGTTGCGTGGCTTTGATGGCGGAGGAACTTGCAGGGCGTCTATATCCGCGATTAACCGGTTTCACCTGCGCTCACTGCAGACAAAGAAGAAATGGCTCACAGACGAAGCAAAGGCTGCACGCATGAGTTGCGGCTTTTGGAGTCGCGTCATCAGTCATGTTTGGACTGAGATTGACAGATCATTTGAAAAACTGAAAGCCCCGTATAGAGAAAGAGATGAATGACGATGCTTTTTGTATACGACTAGGTTTCTTTATATGCCTTCCGCCACTCAAACAATCTACAGGTATAAATGGGAGACTTGTGCGTGTACAGAGCTCATTTGAGTATCCCGACTGTAGTATATATCTTCGTTTATAGATTTTACCTCATATATATGGCAGGCAGAAGTATTTTTCCGAGTTAAAACTTAAAACTGGAAGCAGAATCTCCGTTTACATGTATGAGATGTGATTTCACTTGAACATTTTGATCTTACTCATTCACCAGGTAGGATTCATTTGAAGCAATCGGTTATCTGGACTTCCAGTCTTAATGTTCACATGCACCGCTTTAAACGCATATGAGATGCTATGGTTCCTGAGTTTGATGCCAAAAGTTTGGGTCAAACTTCAGGATTAACTCGATGATATAAGTTAGCAAACGTTTCGACTGCCATGGCCTTTTATAGGTTTGCACGATAGTGGCCGCAAATTCTGTGACGTACCATGGTAACAGATACTGCCCGACTCCGGAACACGATATAGGCATATATGCATCCATAGAATGTCTAGTTAAGGTAGGATAAGTAAGTAAGTAGCCTTCATTTGCATTTGACAGGCGCAGTGTATAAATGAAATGAGATGAATCGACGTTAAATGAAATGAGATGAGATAAGAAGAGACGTAGCCTATACGACACGAGATGAGATGGGATGACGAGATGAAATGAGATGACATCAGAGGAGATGAGATAACATGAAATGAGATGGCACGAAATGAGATGACATCATTGACATCAGATGAGATCTGAAGATATGAGATGACATGAGATGAGATAACATGACATGACATGAAATGAGATCAGAAAAGATTTGATTATATGAGATGAAATACGACATGGTTAGATCAGATTAGATGACATAGCATGAGATGACATGAAATTTGCTTAAAATTAGATAAAATAAGAAGAGATTAGATTATATGAAATTAGATGACATGAGATGAATTAAGATAACAAGAGATGAAACGACATGAGATGCGATGACAAGAGATGAGATAAGAAGAGATTAGATGACATGAGTTGAGCGGTCATGAGATGAGATAATAGAAGACGAGATGACATGAGATGAAGTAAGACAAGAAGAGCTGAGAGAACATGAGATGAGATAAGAAGAGATTAGATGACATGAGATGAGGATGGCATGAGATGAAAATAATAAGATTAGAGATTATATGAAATGAGAAAAAATTAGAAAAGATAAGAAGAGATTATATGATATGAGATGAGATAACACGAGACAAAATAAGATAAGAGATTAGATTAAATTATATTAAATTAGATTAAATGAGATAAGATCAGAAGATGAGATGAGATGGCATGAGATGCGATGCTATAGGAAGATATAAGGTTGTATGGGATGAGATGACATGAGGTGAGATGACACGACATGAGATGAAATGAGATATGATAAGAAGATATTAGATGAGGTGAGATTACTTGAGACGAAATAAGATTAGAAAGGAGATGAAATTAGGTTACATTTGATGAAATCAGATAAGATGACATGAAATGACAATCACGGGATGCAAATACAGTGAGATGAAAATAGATGAAATGAGATTAGATAAGAAAAGATGAGGTAAGGTCATGAGGTCAGATGAGGTAAGGTCATGAAGTCGGATGAGGTAAGGTCATGAGGTCAGATGAGGTAAGGTCATGAGGTCAGATGAGGTAAGGTCATGAGGTCAGATGAGGTAAGGTCATGAGGTCAGATGAGGTAAGGTCATGAGGTCAGATGAGGTAAGGTCATGAGGTCAGATGAGGTAAGGTCATGAGGTCAGATGAGGTAAGGTCATGAGGTCAGATGAGGTAAGGTCATGAGGTCAGATGAGGTAAGGTCATGAGGTCAGATGAGGTAAGGTCATGAGGTCAGATGAGGTAAGGTCATGAGGTCAGATTCTCCAATTATAATTATAATTATAAGCGTTTCTGTCGACCTGCGTAGATTTTAAGGAACAGTTCTTTTGAAAGTGCACCATGAAATGGCCTGTTTCTTTTTTACCAATAATTGCTAATAACCAGAAATTGGTAACTAATCGATTAGATTCTAATCGTTTCTAATTCTAGTGATCTAATTTACTATAGCTACAAGATTTTGTTAATTCTAACCTTTAGGAAATTTTTTTATTCTAACCTTTAGCAAATTTTTTAATTCTAATCTTTAGCAAATTTGGTTAATTCTAATCTTTAGCAAATTTCAGCAGCTAATTTTAATGCTAATGATATGCATTAGCAATGTAACTAATCGTGTCCATCTCTGCTGAATTATCTTTCTTCAGTGAATTATTGTCTTTCCGGTCTGTTTTTTTAAGTTTGTGAAGCCGATCATTAAAAATTCACTATTAAAAAAGTATCGTTGTGAATTAATTGAATTGGTCTGGAATGGGCTGCCCTCCATGGAATTGCGTCTGCTTCCCAGAACGCTCTCTGACTTATTCTATATTAATCTGAAAACTGTTCTTTTTGGCCGTGCTGGAGTCGGGAGCACCTCTAAGTATAGTTCCCCTGAAGAGGTACTATATAAATCTCCTGAATGAATGAATGAATGAATGAATGAATGAATGAATGAATGAATGAATGAATGGTAGATTTTGTATAAAAATTTAGTTTGACGCAAATTAAGCGTCCGATACTTTCGGTTGTGATAAGTCATGCGAAAGTTAAGCATGCAATGACATTGAGAAAAGAACAAAACTGCGAATTCAGTGATGACTGCAAAGGACATGCATGTGCACGAGTTTTTCTCATTCAACATGCAGAACAATAAATCGGCAATTCTATTCAATTCAATCAATCAATCAATCAATCAATCAATCAATCAATCAATCAAACAATCAATATTCGTTTATTCTGAATAACCAAGTTGTCACAGACGCAACTTGTTATAATGAAAGCCCATTCTTAGTTAAACAAGGATTCGAGTATACGGTTATACAGTCGGACTTTGGATTAGGTGCCAATTTAGATTAATTAATAAGCGTTCCGGTATACAGGACTCTAGACACAAAGTTTCGATCGTCTTTAAGGGGAAATTTGAAGTCATGCGGAGGTTGCTTGTCTTGCTTGAGGTGTGCGATAGTGCTGCAGTGGTTAGCGCGCTGGACTGTCAACTAAGAGGTTCAAAGCCCCGCCATGGTAGAAATTTTGTTCGAGATTTCTGCTCCATCTGCGCCCCTAGCCAACTCAGCTATATATAATGAGTATACTGACAGTACACTGTCGGTTGGAAAATGAGACGGCGAGGGAGAGGATTAGCCAGCTGCCTTTATATGCCGAGTCTAAGAAATATTAAGTCGCTTACACTTCATACCCATGGCTGCCTCTCAGGCTAAATCTCCTTTTCCTTCTTCTCCTTCTTCTCCTTCACGCCCTCCTTCTCCTCTACTCCTTCTCCCTGTCGTTCTCTTTCTTCTATTCCTTCTTCCTTCTCCTCGTCCTCGCCCTCGTCCTCGTCCTTGTCCTTCATCCTCTCCTTCTCCTCTTCCTCCTCCTCCTCTTTCTCTTTCTCCCTGTTCTTGTCCTTCTTCCTCTCATTCTCCTTCTCCTCCTCCTCCTCCTTCTCGATCTTCTTCCCTTCTCCTTTGACTTCTCCCTGTACTTTTCATTGTCTCTGTTCTTGTATTCCTCCATCTTCTCCTTCTATTTCTTCTTCTTCCTCTCCTTGTCCTTGTCCATCTCCTTCCTCCCCTTCTTCCTCTCGTTCTCCTGCTCCTCTTTCTTCCTGTCCGCCTTGTCCTTCTCCTTGTATTCCTCCTTCCCCTTCTTCTTCTCCTTTCCCTCCTTTTCCTTCTCCTCCTTCCCTTTCTTCTTCTCCTTTCCTCCTCCTCCTCCTACCCTTTCTTCTTCTTCTCCTCCTTCTCCTTCTCCCCTTCTCCTTCTCTTCTCCTTCTCTTCTCCTTCTCCTTCTCCTTCTCCTTCTCCTTCTCCTTCTCCTTCTCCTTCTCCTTCTCCTTCTCCTTCTCCTTCTCCTTCTTCTCTCTTCTCCTTCTCCTTCTCCTTCTCCTTCTCCTTCTCCTTCTCCTTCTCCTTCTCCTTCTCCTTCTCCTTCTCCTTCTCCTTCTCCTTCTCCTTCTCCTTCTCCTTCTCCTTCTCCTTCTCCTCTCCTCCTCCTCCTCCTCCTCCTCTTCTTCTTCCTCCTCCTCCTTCTCTTCTTCCTCCTCCTCCTCTTCTTCTTCTTCCTCCACCTCCTCTTCTTCTTCTTCTTGTTCATCATCCTCCTTCTTCTTCTTCTTCTTCTTCTTCTTCTTCTTCTTCTTCTTCTCTTCTCCTTCTCCTTCTCCTTCTCCTTCTCCTCCTTCTCCTTCTCCTTCTCCTTCTCCTTCTCCTTCTCCTTCTCCTTCTCCTTCTCCTTCTCCTTCTCCTTCTCCTTCTCCTTCTCCTTCTCCTTCTCCTTTCTCCTTCTCCTTCTCCTTCTCCTTCTCCTTCTCCTTCTCCTTCTCCGTCTCCGTCTCCTTCTCCTTCTCCTTCTCCTTCTTCTTCTTCTTCTCTCCTTCTCCTTCTTCTTTTTCTCTTCCTCCTTCTCCTTCTCCTTCTCCTTCTCTTCTCTTCTATTGTCCTTCTCCTCCTTCTCCTCCTCTTCTTCTTCTTCCTTCTCCTCCTTCTCCTCCTCCTCTTCTTCTTCTTGAAACTCATTCTTCGCATTCTTCTTCGCATTATTCCCATTTTTCGCATTCTTCTTCTTCGCATTCTTCTTCTTCTTCTTCGTATTCTTCTTTTACTTCGCATTCTTTTCCGCATTCTTTTTTTAGCATTCTTCTTTGCATTCTTCTCTGCGAGGTGCTGCACTTCGCTAGACTGTACAAAGAGGCTCTCTAATGATCATTTCAAGGATTTTTCACTGAAGTTAGTTAAACAACACTTACTGAAATTCAAGTCGAATGCAAAGCGTAAGTAAAATAATTTTGAAAGCCCCTTGAACCGTTCTGTGGGATCTTTATACTGCTCATGAAGCATTATATAGTTTTTGAATTGCTGCAATTATATTCAAATAACTTTTTTACTTCTGCAAGAAATTTCAGTCGTCTAAAAAATTCCTGTTTGTTATACAACTTACCAATTATAATTATCGATTGATTCAGCTTATCTATCTAAACATACTTTCAACTATGAACATTATAAAATCAAAATGTAGAAAACAAGCCAGCTACAGAAAATGTTTTGAACACCTAAGAACTTTCATCACTATATATAGTTACCGTATATTGCATATTATACGCTTACAGCCATTTTCTTGCACATATCACGGGCTCTCAATTTGAAATATAAGTCGGATTGATAAAAGACATTCTTTGCTTAATAAACAGAAGTTGGATTTATGACAGTTATCATGCACATTGATAGACTGCCTATGCCTATGCATATAATCATCCCTATATCCGTCATCGCCTTTTCCGGTTTGAATGCAAGAAGGTTTGAAGTCTTCTCAATGATGGCTCTACATAAATATATACATAGGGCCTATGTGTATATATACGTATGTCATATATATACGTGGATATATATATATATATATATATATATATATATATATATAAGAATGAAGATTTTAAATTTAATGTGAATGATTGGAAGCCAGCGCAGATGTTGAAACATGAAGGCAGAAATGTGAGAGTAGCGTATATATAGTAGGAGTGCTATTAATTTGTCGGCCGCATTTAGGACAGTCTGCAGAGGTGAAAGACGAACCTTGGCAAGACCAATGAGAAGGGAATTGCTATAGATATGGATAGACAGACAGACAGACAGATAGACAGACAGACAGACAGACAGACAGATAGACAGATAGATAGATAGATAGATAGATAGATAGATAGATAGATAGATAGATAGATAGATAGATAGATAGATAGATAGATAGATAGATAGATAGATAGATAGATAGATAGATAGATAGATAGATAGATAGATAGATAGATGATAGATAGATAGATAGATAGATAGATAGATAGATAGATAGATAGATAGACAGACAGACAGACAGACAGACAGACAGACAGACAGACAGACAGACAGACAGACAGACAGACAGACAGACAGACAGATAGATAGATAGATAGATAGATATCTGACAGACAGATCGACATACATACATAGTATACAGACAGATAGATGGAAAGAGGCATGTACTGCAGACTAATGCAAACACGAGGTCGAAATTGCTTTTGGTGCGAGGGGTGAATGGGGGCGATAGATGGGTGTAGCTGCCTTGGGGGAGGGGGTGGGGCGTGTATGCGATGGGACTTTCTAATCAACTGAGGAGGAGGAAGTGTTGCCATTTCATCGAGTCGTCGTCGCCAACGGATTGGTACCTTGTGTAATAAAGTGTCTTCGGGGAATACCCTCGTTTTGCAGAGGTGTGCGCCATCGTTCGACCGCTCTGATAACATCGGCGCCCGTTTGCCTGGCCCTCCCTCCCCTTCCCTCATTCCCTCATTCCCTCCTTCGCTTCCTTCGGATGCAAAATTGTCAATTTGCGCTGGAGAGACAGAGAGAGGGCGACCAAACGACGCCCAGGAAATTACATCGTTCATCAGAAATACAATTATCTCGACTCTTATCATATATATATATATATATATATATATATACGTACATTATATATGTATATTATTCAGTGTATATTAAAATATATATGAAATATGTAAATACACATTATTATATAACAGAGTGAGGTTGATTAGTATATATATATATATATATATATATATATATATATTTATATATTTGTAAATAGCGGAGTTAGTTGATGGCGAGCCCCGTCTGTTACCTTCTGGCGTCGCCGTCATCTCAGCCGAGGCTGCAGCGGCTGGCCATGAAAGCCGGCTGCTGCAGCCACCGTCCGGCCGGGGGCCGACCCCTCCTTCGGAGGAGGCCGTCGTTGGCGGTCGGTCTGTCAATCGTCCAGGCGCAGAGAGCGCGGCCGCGGTCAACTGGCCTTGGACGAGGCGGCGGCGGCGGTGTTGCGGCCTGCTGGGCGCCCGTGGTCAGTCCAGGCTTCGTCGGTGCCAGTAGGAAGAAGAGCTGGGCATTCTGAGAGGCGCCTGTATACCTCCTGCATGCAGTTGGCATCTCTAATGCAGAAGACGCAGCTGACATTATTTTATATCGGCCAAAATCTTGCACAGAACTGTTTCCGCAATGTCATATTTATAGGAGTATATCTGTTCATCTCGACATTTTTATAGCGCCTCTCTAGGCTTCTTGGAAAAGCGCTGTTCAAAGATTGAGAGTCGTATGACCTTATAATGTATTCTCGGACATTTATAAAGAACTCACGCAATCAACTATATATACTGAGGTATACAATATATAGTTCGCCTCTTAAAATTTGAGCATCAGTGCCCTAAATATAGTTCTGTATAAGTGTTGATAATTTCTTTGAAAATAATATTATAATGTTATAAGTTGCCCTGTGTGCGGCAAACAGTACAATTTAGTTCAATTCCACTTGTAAATGTTTATTATTTTCAAAGAAACCATAAGCAGTCATATCGACCTATAGGCATGGCCATTCTGTTAAGCTTATAATTATACTCTATAGATTTAGTGCTTCGATTATTTGTAAGTGTTTGATAATTAAAAATTTCATGCAGAGCTGAGTTTCCTTTTTCCTTTTTCTACATGTGTTTAAAAAATAATCTTATCGCATCATATAATTATATTTACCCTTAATGTACCTCTATTAGGGACTGCTGCTGGATGTTAGCAAATAAAAAATCACTTAAGTCTTTTTTCTTTTGCCGTGGCTGGGCTGGGAGCGCTTCTGAGTAGATTTCTTGAAGGAGCGCTATATAAATCTTCAGAATGAATGAATGAATGAAAAAGAGTTCCCGATTTTAGTGGAAATGAATTTCAGTGTTCTCCATTCATTTATTTTATTCCTCTTGTCTGCCTATACTAGACAGACACTCATGCCGGATATACTCAGTCCAGAAGCTTCGCCTATGTTGGACCCACCAGCTGGAATCGCCTTTCTCAAGAGCTGCGGCTCGAGCTCCTCAGTTTGTCCCTTCCACAATTTCGCGAGGGTCTCAAGTCTGTATATTTGACAGTGATTCACTTATTCGGGTTAGGAGCGCCACTGATGAGTTTTTCACGAAGTTGTGCTTTATAATAAAATGTTAAGTTACAATTACAATTACAATTCATATTTTTCCTACTTAATATAAGATAGTATATAATACTGTATATTATTTTTTATATTATTGTATAATAATATACTATATAGTATTGCTATTAAATCGGATTTTCGCGCGTTATAATCAGTAAGTTGGAATCTGAGACGCGATTAAATTGTTTGTTAGGGACTTTTGTTTAGTGACCATCTGATGTGAGGTTCGATCCCATGGTCGTCCCGTCACAAGCCCAGACCTCATACCATGCTTGCATGCACTTTGTACCGTGCACGCTTAACAAATATATGAAATATAATTAAAATATAATAGGCCTACTTAGAATTTTATATTGTGCATGAATATAACATAAATTATTATAGGCCTTAAACAGTGATAGATGGATCAACACAGAAGTAATTTTCCTAAATATATATCTAATATTATAAGTCTTAGTCTGTTTACAATGTCCTTCCGTATGTATGTATGTATGTATGTATGTATGTATGTATGTATGTTTATTTGTCCGGCTAAAGGCTCCGAAACGGAACGGTTTAGCGATTTGAAAAAATTTACAAAACATTATTACGCAACGTCTAATTCAACGCGACTATTTTCAGTTCGCAATTTTATTTAAACGCCGATATATGGCCATTTTAAATTTCCAACTTTTCGACGAGGCTATGTCTCTTACACCATGGCCATCAGGCCATTTGTCCACGTCACGCATGCTAATTAAATATGCAATCTTACGTCACACATAGCATATAGGTCAACGCTCTGATTCGCAACCAATCACGTTGACCGTTGATTTAACATCAGAAGTGGGGACCACGGGAGAATTTCTAGGTCATCGGACTTAAAGATTCGCCAATGCAACGAAATTTTTAACGAACGTTTTCATTTGAATTTCTATAGATCTCAACCCAACTATATTTCAACTCAAAATTTACTTTAAATTCCGATATTTGGACATTTTAAGTTTCGATGTGGTCATAGTTTCAATGCCATTGAATTCTGGCAAATGCATGGGAGTATATATTACATAGAGTTGATATTAAACAAATTTCAAGCCAGCGCGTAAATTCGCCAGAGGGACACACGAAAAATTTTCACATCGTTAAATTCAAATTCACAGGCGTTGACGAAGATGTCATTAAATTCAAATACACGGGCGCTGAGGAAAACCCGGGCGAACGCCGGGTAAAAACTGCTAGTAGGATATAAAGCAATGTGACGTTTTATGTGTACACAGACTTTCATGATTCGCTGGCTGATATTGCAAACCAAAAGAACGACCGGTATATTACGTTTAGAATTCACATCGAAATAAATCAAATTACTCTGCTTACATATAAATATATTCAAGTTTTATATTTCAGAAAATTGCTTAAGACTCTATAGTAACGAATAAAGAGTCGGATTACAATAACAGGCATATGGAGATAATATGTAAAGTGCTGAATTCTGCATACGATTAGGACTATTAGTTTTGGTTTGTGGCGCACAATAAATGCTCAGCTTTCAGTGGGGGAACGACGACCAATGCACGCGTCGTTATGGAAAGCAAATTTTGTGACGGTGAAACTCCACGAGTGGGATTCACTTTGCTTCCAATTTTTGTGCAATTACAGTTCTCCCTTCGTCCGGAAAAATTGCTTCTGTCGCGGCCATGCGTGAGCCCGCGCCGAAACCGCACCATATTAGTTCGGCAATATGAGACACGGAGAGAGCTGCAGCTATGCAGGAATGACTGATAGAGCCTGTCATTGGCTTATAATTCTGTCGTCCGCGGGACTGCGATCCGGCGTCCATCTTTGATTTAATATAAAGCCGCACAATGGCGCGGCGTCGTTTCGGCGAGCATACTGAATGTAATCAAGCCGGTCTGATCGAACGACCCCGGCGGAAATTGCGGGTCCGGGTTCATTAGGCATTCTGACACGAGAATGTCAGACGACGCAGAAACGTTTGGCTCTAATTTTCCCGGCGAGGGGGGGCGCTCCGACTTAACTGCTTCCGCCGCCGCTCGATGCCAGATGACGCCACCGCGATACATCTGCGACCGCCGCGGTTCCAGTTATTAATCCTTCTTCCGGTTGCGATATTGCGCGGTTTAGGGATACGGATGGATGGCGGGATGTATCGGCGGTGTCGGCTCCTGCCAAGTCCCTTCGCCATAAAGAATAAGCGTCTCCGGCGTTCCTAGCAACCTGGGCCAACACCCCCTATGCAGCCCACCCTCCCATGATGGACACAGATAAGAAGGAGGCGGATATGGTCGGACTTAATCTCGTCCAAGCCCTCCCTCGTTCCAATGCCCTCGAGCGCGCCCATAGATCTACGCACCCCACACCCCACCCTTTGGTACAATAACGTCGCTATAGATTCCAGATGGGGTGGGGTGGGTTGGGGGAGACGGATAATGCGACTCCAGCGGTCGATTGTTTTCCAATTTCGTCGTGGGAACTCGGACAATTAATCTCGCTGGTTGGAAGTGGCGCCCTAACTGACTGGAATCGCCGTTCGCCGAAGATTATCCCCGACTTGAGACGTTGACTGATGGCGAACAAGATCCCCGGCAAGATCAGTCATAGGTAAAGCGGCCGATATATCGCCCAGCGTAATTGTCCCACAGGGGATTAGATCCGCCCCGCCGCCCGGCCGGCCGCAGAGGCAGGGGCGTCCGGCCGAAGAGGCAGAGGGGCGTCCGACGTGATGTAGGTGATCCCATGGCACCCCGTACCGAAGCGACTTAATTGCTAGATTGTTAGCAGCGACACAGTGAGCCGAATAATTATACCCAGACCGACACTTAAGCATCCAGCCTTCGACCGCATCCAGACGGACACGACCGCTTCCCCCGATGTATAGCACCCATCAGGCACCAGGGAACGATACTGCAGGCACCGAAGAACGGTCAGTGGGAGGGACGGACGGCTGGATGGAAGCAGAGATGGGAGGATAGATGGAAGGAACGAATGAAGCCATAGGAAGAAACGAAGGATGGATATAGATGGAATAAAGGACAGATTGAGGAAAGGACAAAGGAATGGAGGACGAACGGAAGGAACGAAATAAGAACGGACAGAATTTAATGACGATGGATGAACGGACAGACAGAAGGACGGACATACGGAAGGAAGGAAGGAAGGAAGGAAGGAAGGAAGGAAGGAAAGAAAGAAAGAAGGATTGATTATAAGGACGGATGGAAAGAAGGGAGGAAGGGAAAAAGTAAGGAAGGAAGGACGGACGGAAGGGAGGGAAGGCGGAAGGAAATAAGGAAGAACGAACGGACGGAAGAAAGGAAGGAAGGGAAGGAAAGCGGAAGGAAGGAAGGAAAGAAGGAGGAACGGAAGGAAGGAAGGAATGAAGAAAGGACTGTCGGAAGGAAGGGAAGGCGGAAGGGGGAAGGAAGCAAGGAAGGAAGGAAGGAAGGAAGGAAGGAAGGAAGGAAGGAAGGAAGGAAGGAAGGAAGGAAGGAAGGAAGGAAGGAAGGAAGGAAGGGTGGATGACTAAGACATATATAGCCACTGGCAACATTCCTCCGTCGAATTATTTTAACTTCATATCCGTTAACAAAACTGCACCTATACTTCCGTCAACTTCTGCTTCTATACAGTTAAAATAGTTTGATGAAATGCCATGCATGGATGCACTCAAAGCAATCGCGCACTTATTATGCACTCAAAGCTATAACATATATACAAAACAGAACCGTACAATTATGCACTACTATTTGCAGAATTGCAGTCTCTCGTATATAATCGGAATCTCAGAATTTCTAAACCGTTACCCAAAAGATAGAAGCAGTTCAACAGAATAATATCTGTACAGCCGCAACTTGTGCCTCGGCCGTGATGGCAACAAATGACCGCAACAATATCGTAACACATTATTCACGAGATTCGATCATAATTTGGAATCGATTTGAAACTGTTTCAACCGGTGATGAGTCCATGGTTTGATATGATTTGATCATGATTATGGTCGTGGTCTGAAAATAGTTTGAACCTGGCATGATCGGTTTTATAGTAGTTCCTTTTCTGCCTGTATACACTGTCATTTCTGTGCATTATTATTATTATTATTATTATTATTATTATTATTATTATTATTATTATTATTATTATTATTATTATTATTATTATTATTATTATTATTATTATTATTATTATTATTATTATTATTATTATTATTATTATTATTATTATTATTATTATTATTATTATTATTATTATTATTATTATTATTATTATTTAATAAATTTGTAATTGCGCAAGGGTCACACCGAAATGTGAATCTGAGGCGCGGATAGTCAGCCACCAGGTGAAGATGCACTTAGATTTCTAAATCCTTAAAAGCCAAGGAGAAATAGTGAGAAATAGTGCATCTGAATTGACTGCATGAACTTGAAAAATCTCCCCAGCAATTGACAAGACTAGCTGCTACTTCACAGGAACAGAGTCTCGTCTTGGACTCGTATATATAGAGAAGCTTCGTGGCTTCATGCTTCAAGTGCACATTGGCATGACGAGTTATTGACCTTCTCTATTATAACTATGGAGAAATCGTGTAACTGGTATTTCACTCTAGAATAAACATCGCCTTTCTAATTCCACTTGACTATTATATACACGTATATATATATATAATATATATATATAATGTACACATACAATACGTTCCATAAATAACACAGGTTATATGCACTTTACATATATTATATGCAGAGACTATTATAATTCAGTTATGCACTCGTGAATTAGTGTGAATATATAGTCACACTAATTGATATGCACACTAACTAACGAGGGAATAAATGAATTCAAACAGCCTATATATATTATATGTATATTCATCAACCAAATATACATATACTGAGCTGTTTATATATATATATATATATATATATATATATATATATATATATATATATATATATATATATATATATATATATATATATACACACACACACACACACAACTGTGTGCTGGCCTACAAAGCATAACAGGACCCTCTATACATGTACTCCCAAGCAGACTACCGTATATTACAAAGACGTGCATACGCAATATACAGAAATATGAATGCATACAGATGCATATATGTATATTCGTTTTCATATATATTTTCATATTATATCATGTACATATAATCCGCACAATGTATTCCTGGGCTGGCTTTATTCTTGTATTTAAGTATTTAACGTTTTCACGCTTGACGGAATTCTTGCGAGGAGGCGTGTCGGTCGTGTGCCTGTATTATATTGTGGCCGTGAACCAGGGATGAATGGACCTATTGTAGGCTAGTCCATGGTGCGGCATGACTGTAACTGTCGCTGACAAAGGTCACTACAACAGAAAACTATTCATCAGATATATTATATATGCTAAAATATGGCACGTATATAGCTGTAATGACTAGATCCAAAGTCACATGAGATTTGAAACATGGCTATATATATATATATATATATATATATATATATATATATATATATATATATATATATATATATATATATATATATATATATATATATATATATATATATTGTGATGCATTTGTCACATGCATTACAAATATATATATATAATATTTAAATGCAATTGGACAAACTGAGGTAAAGTAGGCTATAGGGTATACGTCAATGGTCAGTGTTTAGTGTTTTCGAAAAAAAATTTCGAGGGGGGGTAATAACAAGAGTTTTCCAAGAACAGGAGTTAGAGGTTACAGTTTTCCAAGAATTTTCGAGGGGGTAGTAATGAGATTTTGCAACTAAAATTTCCCCTCCTCACGATAAATCCTGGGGGCGAATTATCCCTAAATTTCACACTTTCTGTACAAAATAAACATGTCTTTGATTTTTCTGGAAGGGGGACTCCATCCTTGGGGGAACCCCCCCCAAGAGACGTCTGGATTAAACACTGGTCAATGGTCCTGCATGCATGGCAGCGTTGAGATTTCATTAAGCACTCAACACACATGTGCACGCACATATATACATGAACACAATATCCATTTCAATCTATACGTGTTCTCATTTAGTTCTGAACGATGAAGAAATTCTTTTGTCGATGCTGAAGCATAAAGACATTGATTCATTCATTCATTCATTTCGAGAATTTATATAGCGTCTCTTCAAGAGACCTACTCAGCGGCTCTGATGACGAGTCTTTGCAGATGCAATCCCTGGAGGCGATCTAATAAGTGACTTCGCTTCTGGCACCGAAGGACGCTTGATGAAGGGACTTGTGTCTATGTGCTGCCTACACCAAAGGACCCTGGCAGCGACCGTGTCTCTAGGAATCATCCCCATCCTCAATCGGATTCAGAGTCTGCTGCTGATGCCGCATCATGAGAGTATGATTCTTTAGATATAGACCAACCCGATGCCATGGCCAAAGGCTCTTTGTTCCCTTCGACGACTGCCGTAAGATGATGCCTCTCAATTTCGAGATCTTAAAATCATCGTCGATTGCTTTATGTGTTCGGAGGATGAGTAGAAAGAGGGGGACATGTAAGCAGAGGAGAGAGAGACACGATGAAGGTGTATGGTTTGACAATGGAGATGGCGGATTAATCTCTGGCGCATTGCCTTTGTAGGGGTACTTTGTATTGTTGCAGAGGCTCAGACAGAGAAAGTAGACGGGGGAAAGCGAGAGGGCGACTTGCAAAGAGGGAGACAGACATAGCCATACATGCAGAGATAGAAACGGGGGAAGGAACGAAGAAAGAAAGAAAGAAAGAAAGAAAGAGAGATAGATAGACGAGTGAAGAGAGCTGGCTGGGTGGATGGCTGGATGGATGGCTGGATGGATGGATGGATGGATGGATGGATGGATGGATGGATGGATGGATGGATGGATGGATGGATGGATGGATGGATGGATGGATGGATGGATGGATGGATGGATGGATGGATGGATGGATGGATGGATGGATGGATGGATGGATGGATGGATGGATGGATGGATGGATGGATGGATGGATGGATGGATGGATGGATGGATGGATGGATGGATGGATGGATGGATGGATGGATGGATGGATGGATGGATGGATGGATGGATGGATGGATGGATGGATGGATGGATGGATGGATGGATGGATGGATGGATGGATGGATGGATGGATGGATGGATGGATGGATGGATGGATGGATGGATGGATGGATGGATGGATGGATGGATGGATGGATGGATGGATGGATGGATGGATGGATGGATAAAAATTAAATAGAATAGTAACATCTCTCTGCATGCAATTCTTCCTATAGTAATTCAACCATCCGTTGTTTTGGTCCGTTACAAACTATATAAAGACATCAACATATATTTAGTAATCAATCTTCAAACAATTCTATTATAAATGTGCCTAAAATCAATAATAATATTACTCATAGGCCTAGAATAGTAAATCCGGCGATGTGTCGACAAATTCTGAAAGCCTCTAAAATTTTCTGCAATTCTGCAACACCTTTAAAATTGTTAGAGGTGTTTCAGAATTGCACAACCTATAAACTAGATTCTTGCATGAAATTTTGCCAGCAATTTGCTCGTACTGACACAACGAAACTTTCTATTGTGATTAAACGGGAAGAAATTTAATACAAAGAAACATGCATATATGTATAGACGGCTCACAGGCAGAGCCACGGCTGTCGTATAGGTCAGAGGTCAGTGTATACTTGACCCCGTTTGACCCCTTAAATGCGATTTATACATCGGGCCCATTGTGAGACCAGTTAGGCTGACAGCCTCCCTTTCAGTACAATTCGTTCTGTGTATAAACCCTGCATGCAGCCTTTGAAAGGACGCACGTTCTGTGCATATGGCCTTAGTGTGTGCGCACAGATGCGTGACTTAGATGTTTGATTGCGTTTCCACACCTCTATGCGTACCTGTATACGCGTGACGGCAACTGTAAATTCAAAGAAAAATTGAGTTGATAATTATGAAGATGAGACTGAATGTGGTTATTTGCTATTTAACGATGCTGTGTCGTAACAATGATGATTAGCGTCGCCCTCCTCCTTTATCCAGGCTTGGGGCTGGTATTACTAAAGAACGAGCAGTGAGGGAGTTTTACGAAATTTAAATATATTTACATCACAAAATACCGATGGCTGTGATATGTTCACATATGATGGCGGTTTGGGTAGCGGGTATGCCCTTCCATACGACATGTCACCTTTGTATACACTCGACTATATATATATAGACGAGCGTGCAGTTATGCTGTATATATTTGTAACAGGCAATCCACATGCATATTCATGTTTGAATTGCCCGATACACGTATACACGTTCTGCATGATTGAAACATGTAACAGAAATGCTCATCGGGTTTCAAAAACACACAGGCATATATTTAGATCTAATTAAATTAATTGTTTTATTTATCGCACTCATTGACAACATCACAACATCGCTTCGGGTATTTAAAGGCAGAACTGAATAGAAATGGCAGAGGGTGCATGTGTTTCGTTTGGGATCGAATATAATTTTAACTTCATTCTGGTTTATATGATCAACAGAACTTAATTTCAGTCTATCTATAGCAGCACATGTTTTGGTACGTTTAAATAGGTGTTTAAATAGGCCTAGGTCGAGGAAGAAATTTAATTTATGTTGTGTAATGTATATATATCTACGGATATCATTATTATTTGGACGTATTTAACTATACACATACATGCCCGCAGTTCCCACAGATGATGCTTGTTAACTATATATATATATATATATATATATATATATACATTCATTTATTCATTTCAGATATTTATATAGCGCCCCTTCAAGATTTCTACTCAGAGTCGCTCCCGACTACAGCGCGGACACTGAATCGGAGTTTCACGCCGAAGCGCATGAGCAATTGCGAGTGAAGGACTTGCCCAGGGTCCTACGCGGCGGCTTGAGGTGGATTCGAACCCGCAACCCTCCGGCTGCAAGGCACCGAACATACCCCTACACCACCGTGCCCCACAAATCGTAATTTAGATAAATATTCGTATGCATATGAATATATGGGGCATATATGCATTTAAGTAATACATATATATATATATGTGTGTGTGTCTGGTATGAGTGTATGTTTGAACGCAGGATCGACATCTCTCGACACTGTGACGCCACATTGGACAGATGGACAACAGACCGGAGCGGGAAACAACCCTTGTTACTGCCATGTAAACAGACCGTATCGCCAGGAGTCACATCAGTAGTTATGAATACCCCGTTTTGTACCTCAATTTATACCCCACCCACATTTACACTCCCGTTTTGGACCTCAATTTATACCCCACCCACTTTTACACTCCCGTTTTGGACATCAGTTTGGGTACGAATACAGGTTCAAAGGTCAAACGACCACGGCCTCCGCTAAAAACAGGCCCACATTAAATTTGGCCAAGGGTTGCCCGGGTGGGGCGTGCGTGTACCTACCCCTCCCCATCCAAAGTGGCAATTATTTTTGGGTGTGAGCCACAGCATGTGCCTACATCAAATTTAGACCCCTTTGGGTGTGAGCCACAGCAGCTGCCTACATCAAATTTAGACCCCTCCATTGGCGCCACAAGGGCTTTGAATATTCCCTAAACACAAATTGAGAGGTTTTTGTAATACACGCAATCAACATGCATATTGTTTTGGGCCTTTCACTCACATAGCCTCATAGACAATCTTAGCCATTTACACTATAGGCCATTGCTTTTTGGAGTTTCTACAGGCATCCAATGAGCTTGCAACTCTGTGAATTATAGAATAAGGGCTTCATTAGGGATTGACGTCACACTCACACATACTATCGACTATCTTTCATTGTCTATAATAATCTATCTACCAAACACGAAAAGACCTGAATTTAATCAATCTTTTATTGAAGCGAAACACAACATCAGTACATTAAACAGCATTAAGATGAGTTTAAGCCATGTAAATTCGTACGGTTCCGAGAACTCTAGCATCACACAATGGACAATTATCCAAAATGTCAGCACATTTTTCACAAGTTACAACATGAGTGCAAGGCAATGCCAGAATTTCTACACTATTCATTTTGCAATTTCTACAAATCACAGACGTCTTAAACTTTTCATTCGCCATCTTAAGACGTGATAGACGAAGCTCTCTCGAGTTCTCTTCGTTTCCTTCGACCTCTGGTGTACAAATTTCACACAGACAGTGATAATTTCCACACACATCAAACTGACAGCACTGAATACGACTCGTTTCTTTCGACGGAGATGGCGTTAATATGTGCTCTTCACTCCCATCGACTTCGTCTACACCGCTTTGGCAATCTTCGTTCGATGGCTGCTCAAACATCTGACTAAGCTCCTCCTTGACATGCTTAAAACACATTTTCGTGTAACGACGTTGACCACTCGACGTATAATGACCACCGGCTTCTGAAATTTCACATTTAAATGCATCAACAGTTATAAGTCTTATACTATTATGACTGAGCGGAAGAGCTCAACGTTTAGTTTGTATTTCTCATTCTGCTTATATAAATCGAACATGTTATAACTTTCTATCAGTTTCTACAATGGACGTCAGTTGGACACATCCTTTCTCGGCTATAGTTAGTGGCCCCTCGGGCTGCGGCAAAACGCAATTTACTCTGCGTTTTATAGATCATTTGCCTCATATGGTGAAGCCGACAATCCATAAAGTAATGTGGTGCTATGGCATCTATCAAGAAATTTTTGATAAGTATCCACAAATTCAGTTTCACGAGGGACTTCCAGATTTGAATATTTTCGATGGAAAAGAGAGCACTCTTCTTGTGCTGGATGATTTAATGGCTGAGACGGACCAGCGTGTAACCATGCTATTCACGAAAATCAGTCACCATAGAAATGTTTCTATATTATACCTCACTCAAAATCTATTTTATAACAACAAACATATGAGAACGATAAGTTTGAATGCACATTATCTAGTTCTTTTCAAGAATGTTAGAGATTCAACGCAAGTTGCAAATTTGGCCAGACAGATGTTTCCTGGAAAATCACAATTTATGATAGAAGCATTCGCAGATGCGACTATGGTGCCGTTTGGCTATCTTCTAGTCGATCTGACATCTGGATCAGACGAGAGATGTAGATTGAGAACCAATATATTCCCAGGCGAAACGCATTATGTCTACATGAGGAAATGAATATAAGACCACGTAAATCTTCGTCACGTCATTCACTGCAAAAATGTCAACAAGGCTGATGAAGAATTTTCTAGAGTTGAAGCTGCTTAAAGAAGCTTCGCCCAAAATGCGGAAAAAGATTATGAAGAATTGCAAACAGACTCTCTTGTGTTGTCTTTGCGAATGCGCGCTCAACGTCTTAAAAGGGAATGTTCCGTTGAAGGAAGCTCAGAAGACTAGACTGAGTCGATTCAAACAGAAGCTCAGAAAATTAACTTCTAAGAAAACTCGTCAGAAGATTAAGAGACGAATCGTACAATCTGGTGGTTTCTTAGGTGCGCTGCTAACACCCGTGCTTTCCTTCCTCGGTACGCTGCTAAGCAACAAAATATAGTATGGAGCACACGAAAAAGATGGTTTTAGTCGAACCGCGACAAATTGAGAAATGGAAGGAAACTATGCTAGATAAAACTCTATCGAAATTAGACGGAGAAATGTACGAGATACTTCATCGGAACATTGCAGACGATGATAAAGCAAAATTGTACTCGAACAGTTTAAGTCGCTATTTGAATCTGGATAAACCTAATGTTATAACCAAGTTCGAATCTGGGGATGAGGCCGCCGCCGCCGCCGCCGCCCAGGGTGCTAAACCACCAGCAGTCGACTATTCGAGACTTATAGAACACGAAGTGTTGGAATCGGTTCCAAAGAAATGGAAAAGTCTGGCTTCTAGGTTGTTAACTCACATGAATGTCAATCCTGATATTCGTTGGAACTCAAAGGGAGAACTCGTTTTGAAGAATGCGACTATTCCAAAGACGCATGCTGTGGACTTGGTCAACGATCTGCTCAGAAAAAGAACGACGTCTTCGCTTCCAACCGGTTGGAGACAGCTCGCCGACGCTTTGAAAGACTCAAATATCCCTCACGAACTAATCGGTAACCAAGATCGTTGGGCATATATTAATGCTTCCACAGAAGAAACTCCACCAGTTACACCGAGTCGTAAACGAGAAAGGCTAGAAAGTCTACCAAAGTGGATACAGTACTGATGGAATCGTATTTCGATCCTAAGCAAGCTGGCAGTTTCGGCGGAGTTGCGACGTTTCAAAGACACGTTAATGGAGAATTTAAAAATAAGGATATTAAAACTTGGTTGCGCGAGCAAGACGCTTACACATTACATAAACCTGTAAGATTAAATTTTAGACGACGAAGAACTTTTACCGTTGGTATAGACGACTTGTGGCAGGCTGATCTTGTAGATCTTTCTGCATTGTCAAAACATAATGATGGCAATAAATATATATTAACCTGTATAGATGTTTTTTCCAAGTACGCATGGGCGATTCCGTTGAAAACAAAGGGTGGTACAGAGTTGACGGATGCCTTTAAGTCGTTTCTTGTAGATAGACACCCTGCACATTTACAGACAGATAAAGGAACAGAGTTTCTCAATTGCTGCGCGATAATGCAATTCGCTTTTACACGAGTGAAAATGACGATGTAAAGGCTTCGGTAGTTGAAAGATTTAATCGAACGCTTAAAACGAAGATGTGGAAATATTTTACTCACACGAATACGTATCGATATGTAACCGTTTTACAAGACTTGCTACTTTCATATAACAACACATATCACCGCAGCATAGGCATGGCGCCCAGTCGTGTGAGTTTGGAAAATGAAGCACTTATAAGAAAGCGCTTGTACGGTGAAAAGAAACGACCGACAAAGTGGAGATATAGCGTGGGTGATAAGGTACGAATTTGTAAAGCTAGAATTGCATTCAAGAAGGGATACTTACCGAGCTGGTCGGAAGAAATTTTCGTAATCATCGCTCGAATACCAACCGATCCCATAACATATGAACTGCGTGATCTTAACGGTGAGACGTTAAAGGGTAAATTCTACGAACCCGAGTTGCAACAGATTTTGAAAAAAGACGACGTTTACAAAATAGAAAAAGTTTTAAAGAGTCGCAAGCGCGCCGGCAAAACCGAATATTTCGTAAAGTGGAAGGGTTACGACAACAATTTCAACTCGTGGACATCTGATATATTCGATCTGTAGTCGTTCACGAGTTCAGTTTCGTAAAGTATATCGCGTATATAGGGTCGTTTCTCTCAAGCTATAGAATGGCGCATTTTTACCTTACGTTGCCTAGTAACAGCTCTATGCTTTACTATCCCAATAACACTCTTACACATTATACGACGAGATTAGCGAATGCAATATCGTTGACTGGTGAATGGGAGGTTGGTTTGGTGGAAATTCAATATCAACATAGCTGGTCTAATTTAGAAAAAATGGAAGGTAGATTTACTTATTTACAAATGGGCAAAAGTGTCGATGATAAACCGCGAAGTTCTATGACTAAGACACTGCGTCTATCGCCTGGATATTACGAAACCCCATCTGATTTAGTAGATTCGATAAATGTCCTTATAAAAGAAGCAGCCTGTGGAGGCAAATATGAATCGTATCCAAGGTTCACGTATAATCCTATAACGAAGCGTCTCAATGCAGATTTATCAGCAATGTCACGTGTAAATTTCTCTCCAACATTATGCTCTATGTTGGGTATCGGTAGTCGTCAGAACCCAATTGAAAACGAGGATGATAGCAATTGGGATTGGAAAGGTACAAACGCTTGCGACATCAATCGTGGGTTTTCTTCCATGTACGTCTATTGCAACGTCTTAGAGCACGTTTCAGTCGGTGATACAAAAGCTCCGTTACTTCGCATCGTTCATGTAACTGAAAAAGGTGGCCAGACGGTGAATACGATATATGAAAAACCTCTATATGTCCCACTGCAGCTTAAAACTTTCGATTCTTTAGAAATTGATATAAGAAGCGACACGGGCAATCCAATTCCATTTGAATACGGGAAGGTGATTGTGACACTACATTTCAGACGCTGCAAAATACCATATCATCTACAATGAAAAAACAATTTTGTTGCGATGCGAGTAGACTCGACTATGAAGATTATTATTTGAATCAGAGTGGTAACGGAATGTCCGTGTTCCAAGGTGCTCGCATGCAACGCGGACATGGTTTGGGAAGTTTTCTGAGCGGTCTTTTCAGAAACGCTTGGCCACTCATTCAAACCGGTGCTAAGGCTTTTGGAAAACAATTTCTGAGAACTGGTTTGCAGATTGCCAATGATGTCGTAGAGGGACAAGAACTTAAAGAGTCGAGCAAAAGACGTATTCCTGAAGGTATAAAAGCATTCACATCATCTAGCGATTTCACTAACCAGAGTGGCAGTGGTAGGAAGAGACGAAAAAGATCTCTTAAGAGAATTACTAAAAGAGTGAAGCACGACATATTCGGTGAGATCTAACAACCATGGCTTTCGTTCATCCACAGTCTTGCGAGTGCACAAAGAGTGAATTGGATCTCTTTGTCGTGCCACCAACGCAGACCAGTATAGAGAGCGGCACCTTTGTAGAATATAACCCCATTGCAACTATTTCTCAAGGAAATCCAATAGAATTTAGTATCACCGGAGCTGGACAAGACTACATAGACTTGTCAAATTCACAGTTGTACGTCAGAGCTCAAATTGTAAAAGCAAACAACGATGCCATTGATGCTGGTGACGAGGTTGGCCCCGTTAACCTGCTGTTACACAGTCTGTTTTCTGAAGTCGACATTACCTTAAACGATACACTTGTTACGGACTCGAACAATACGTATGCATATCGAAGCTACTTGGAAACACTTCTAAGCTATGGCGATGCAGCTAAAAGCTCACAATTGACATCGGCTTTGTATTACAAAGATGTTGCCACTCATTTTGAAGAAGCCAATCCACACGATGCTAACGGTGTAAATACCGGATTCAGGAAACGCAGCGCATTGGCCAACGAAGGAAACATTGTTGAAATGTTGGGATGTATACATAGTGATCTATTCTTCCAAGATCGCTTCCTTCCTAACGATGTCAATATAAAGATACGTCTCGTCCGAAATAAAGACGCATTTTGCTTGATGTCTTCTGTCCAAGGAGCTGCATTTAAAGTTCGAATTTTGGAATGCAAGTTGTACATTAGAAAAGTTAAACTGAGTCCATCTGTGTTTCTGGCGCATGCAAAAGCACTCGAAGCCGGCAACGTGAAATTCCCCATTCGAAGAGGTGTTTGTAAAACCTTTACCATACCCAGAGGTAATCTCGATGCCACTCAAGAATGTCTCTTCTCTGGCCAGTTGCCCACTAGACTCGTTATCGGATGCGTTGACAATGATGCTTTTAACGGGAGCTATACAAAGAATCCATTCAACTTTAAGCACATGCAACTGTCTCAGTTAAAAGTGTACTTGGATGGTCAGCAGCAATCTGTGAAACCATTGGAATTAAATTTCGCTAATAATCAGTTTATAAACGCGTACGCTTCGTTGTTCATGGGAACCGGAAAGTGGATGCGAGACGAAGGCAACCAAATAACAAGAGAGGATTTTCCGGGAGGATATGCTCTTTACGCCTTTGATTTAACAGCAGACTTGGCCGAAGGTGGCCATTTCAATCTGCTCAAGCAAGGAAATATTCGTTTGGACTTGAAATTTGCTCAAGCTCTGGCGAGTACGATTAATGTCATAGCATTCGCGGAGTTTGAGAATATCTTGGAAATTGATCGCTCGAGAAACGTGCTTTTCGATTACAAGAATTGAAAATGAATGGCAGCAGAATTGAGAAGATACTTCAGAAAGATGCAAAGTGTAGAGCAATGTTCTTGGGCGTGTTTGCGAGCGATAGATTACCTAAAACATTTGACAAAAGCAAACCAGCTCTAATCGTTTGTAATACCGACCCACATGACAAACCTGGACAACATTGGATCGTATTGTACATTGAAGATTCTACATATGGCGAATACTTTGATTCGTTTGGAGAACCACCCGAAGCGCCTTTCAGAACGTTTTTACACAGACATTGCGCTCGTTGGACTTATACGGATAGAAATTTGCAAAGCGTAGTCAGTCGATTCTGTGGACACTATTGTATATTCTATTGCATTCATAGAGCTAGAAACAAAACAGTTAATGCCATTGCAAATATGTTAACTTTGGACACTGGTCTTAACGACTATCTGGTTCATAATTTTGTGTGTAACACTTTAATGTACTGATGTTGTGCTTCGCTTCAATAAAGATTGAATAAATTCATGTCTTTTCTTGTTTGGTAGATAGAATAGTATAGGCGTTGAAAGAGAGCCTATATGATGTGTGAGGTCAAACCCGCCATAGTCATAATGTGTGCCTTATTCTATAATTCACAGAGTTGCATGCTCATTGGTTGCCTGTAGAAACTCCAAAAAGCATTGGCCTACAGTGTAAACTTCTAAGATTGTCTAAGTGTGTATGAATGAAAGGCCCAAAACATTATGCAGCTTGCTTGCGTGTATTACAAAAACCTCTCAATTTGTGTTTAGGGAATATTCAAAGCCCTTGTAGCGCCAATAGAGGGGTCTAAATTTGATGTAGGCAGCTGCTGTGGCTCACACCCAAAGGGGTCTAAATTTGATGTTGGCGGCACCTGCTGTGGCTCACACCCAAAAATAATTGCCACTTTGGAGGGGGAGGGGTAGGCACACGCACGCCCTACGCACGCCCCCTCAAATGGCCTCCTTGGAAGGGGAGGGGGAGGGGCACACGCACACCCCACCCAAGAAGAGGGACCCTTGGTCAAATTTAATGGGTGTCTGTTTTGCCTGAGGCGGTCGTTTGACCTTTGACCCTGTATTCGTACCCAAACTGATGTCCAAAAAGGGCGTGTAAAAGTGGGTGGGGTATAAATTGAGGTCCAAAACGGGGGTATAAATTGAGGTCTAAAACGGGGGTATAAATTGAGGTCTAAAACGGGGTATTCATAACTACTTACATAGGAACGTGTCTGCGAGGGAGCGTGAGTCTCCGATGCCCGGCCCCCAATTATTTTCCTACAGGGTCCGGGTCGACCTCATTTCTGGCAAC
>JACEVL010000285.1:107500-127500 GCA_020284085.1 Aporrectodea caliginosa | reverse complement strand
AAAGTAGTAAAGTCGATAAAAGTCATTAAGTCGATAAAAGTAGTTAAGTCGATAAAAGTCGTTAAGTCGATAAAAGTCGTTAAGTCGATAAAAGTCGTTAAGTCGATAAAAGTCGTTAAGTCGATAAAAGTCGTTAAGTTGATAAATGTAGTTAAGTCGATAAAAGTCATTAAGTCGATAAAAGTCGTTAAGTCGATAAAAGTCGTTAAGTCGATAAAAGTCGTTAAGTCGATCAAAGTCGTTAAGTCGATCAAAGTCGTTAAGTCGATAAAAGTAGTTAAGTCGATAAAAGTCGCTAAGTCGATAAAAGTAGTTTTAACTACTTTTATCGATAAAAGTCGATAAAAGTCATTAAGTCGACAAAAGTCGTTAAGTCGATCAAAGTCGTTAAGTCGATAAAAGTAGTTAAGTCGATAAAAGTCGTTAAGTCGATAAAAGTAGTTTTAACTACTTTTATCGATAAAAGTCGATAAAAGTCATTAAGTCGACAAAAGTCGTTAAGTCGATAAAAGTCGTTAAGTCGATCAAAGTCGATAAGTCGATAAAAGTCGTTAAGTCGATCAAAGTCGATAAGTCGATAAAAGTCGTTAAGTCGATACTACTTTTGCTTATTTCATCTTGATTTGGCTTTCTTCTGGTTTCTCAGACAAATGAAACACTTTCTTTTCTGATTTGTTGTAGTTCAAGTCAAATATAATTTATATAAAGCCAAGAAGGTACACTCGCTACAATGCAAAAACATACAATGCCAATAACGTACAATGCCCGGCACGGATTTCGTTGTTTTTAACGTGTTAAAAATTTATCGATATCAAGTGAGAAGACTGTTTAGTGTTTGCAATGGTATATTGGCGCAATATCACGGTCAAAAGCGCATCCTGCAGTTCAAAATATTAACTGTTATGCGCATTTGTGTGGTCGAGGTAGCTCCTTCAAACCTCAAGAGTCAAGGCCTTTTGTTCTCGGTCCTCTGCTGTTCATTCTTTACACCTCCCCACTCAGGAAACTCATTTCCACATCCTCTGTTGATCATCACCTCTATAATGCTGATGATACACAACTGTTCACGATACTTACATGTCTTCTTCTTCTTCTGCTTCCCTACCTCTTGTAAAGCAGATTCAAATGCCTGAAGTGGCGACCACTTCTCTCGCTGTTGGGCCTCTTCTTTCAGCTTTCTGTATCCATCTGTCATCATCATCCAATCCAGAATCATCTGTCTCGATCTTCCTCTTGTATGCCCGATAGCGCATTGGATAACACACTGGCATAGAGAGCGAGAGGTACCGAGTTCGATTCCCGTAGGGCGGACATGCTTTGTAGGCTGCTATTAGCGCCGTGTATTGCAGGCTGTCTGTTCTGTTAGTAGTTAATATCTATGTCTTCTGTCATTTGTGTTCTTGTGAATTGTTTAATAATTATTGTCATAACATGCAAAATTGCAAATGTAGGCCTACAGCGCAGTGCGTTTGTCAGGCGCTTGATTAAAGAAAAGATATTATTGTTTCACCTCCCATGCATTTCTTCCCTTCGACGACCGTTTTTAGTACTGTGAATCTCCTCTCAGCGTGTGTTCGATCCATTTCCTTTGTCTCTCTCGCATTGTATGTATGTAATCTCCGTAATAGTTGCAATCTCTTGCCGGAACTTCGTAGGCATATTTTACTCTTAGGCTTACCTTTGAAAGTTTGCATCACTCCTGCAAGTTTTATATAGTAGATATTTACCCGCGCTTCAAATATCAGTAATATTAAGTGCTTTTAAATAAACGAGCAAATAAATAATTTAATAACATTATTAAAAATGAAATAATTACGTCCGAATGTGTATACAACTCCCTTGTAGAAACTCAAAGCTCAAATGAGTCGATAGCTCTCATATGCGTCGCCATGACGATATTGCATTTGCATTATGTATTGTGACGTAACGTTTCAGGACTTTAACGTACTAATTATATTGTGTTATTTGTGCCTTTATGTCATCAGCAATATCATCATAACAATCAATGAAATGTAATCGGCCATCGTAATAATACTCAATTGCATCAGACAATCGTCGCTATAGGCAACATCCTTCTGCGGGCCAAATTGCATGGTAAGTCCGGTAAAAGGTCAATAGGGAAATCTACTACTATAGACTGTTATTATTATGGAGTTTTTATAATTATAGCGCCTCTTAATTAAGGTAATCTACTCAGAAGCTCCTAGTTCAAACACAGCTAAATAAGACGGTCTTTAAGTTAGTAAGGAGAATGATAGTGGTGTGATCTCTAGCCTCTATAGGCACTATTATAGGCGGAGCGCAACATACATTCCAGCAGATGCTGATCGAAGAGATGAGCGGCCTTGCACAGAGTTGCAGGGTGTGACCATGGAAGATAAGTAGGATGGCAGATGACCTGCGCGTACTCTGTACATGAGGAGCGCCAGCTTGGAGCGGATACGCTCACAGACGGGAGTCACGGGAAGCCAGTGTAGAGAACAGACAGCAGTTGTGATATGGTCTCGGTAAGAGAGTACAAGACATAGTCTTACAGCCTGATGCAGTATTCTAATTAGAGGATGCATATAGACTAATGTATGTCTAGCCTAACAGATTGTGGCAGAGTGAAGGAAATTGACCTTTGACCGGAATGCATTATGCATATTGTACAGGCGTCTACATTCAAATGGTCCTCGTGTTGTCTCGTGAAGCCAACGCCAGACGAATTGGCATTCATAGGCGCAGGTTCTAACGGGATTCTTCCAGACAGCATCGCCACCTGGCGAATGTCGATGAACTACGCGCAAATGCCTTTTATTGCGAGTTACACTCAACTCAGTTAGCTGCACATTTAGCACGTTTATTCAACGTTCAAAACAACTAAATGAATTTAAGTTTAAAATGCCGTTTAATGAGTTTGTTTGGTAATTAGGCGGATATAGTTGACCATTGCCTGATCCTCCCAAAGAAACTAGCCTATATGTGGATTTGATTTTGTGGTCAAGACTGTTTACATAAATTGTAGAAAGAGTGTGGCATACGTCCAGACACCGTTGTCTAATTAGAAACAGTGTCTAGCTGTAAGTCTCGATGTGTTTGAACGGAGGTCGATTCATCTGTCGGTTGGTGCTCTTGCATGCCATTAAAATCGAACCATCGAAATTGCATCTGAGTGTTTATCCGGCGCCCCCAGAGAAACCGCTCGGTCAATCGAGGTTCAGCTGGTCACTTGTTGGACCAGTTGACCGCTGCATTGAAACTGTGTCCACCCAGAAACCCGGACCGTATCAACTCTCCCAATAGACGACTAATTTTTCTAAATCTCCCTTAGAGAGATCAGATGTTTTGCCTCCGAAGACACACAGGCAGATACCCAACGACACGCAGCACCAGTTATTAATTATTCATGTATACTTATACATATTCATCAATCCAGTTCCGCCCAGACTGTCAATCAGGATGCCAGGCTGCTGCTGCTGCTGTTGCTTGGTGAAACTAGTGAACATCGAAATCAGCTGACAATGGGCAAGCGGTCTTACCACGGATGTCCGTCCATGCATCCAACCATTGATACGATGCTCCTGGTGTATGCTATTCTTACCGTAGCCTACCTAATAATTATCATGTTACTCGATCTTTATGAAGACCCTCTTCGCCTATATTCGATAGGCTATGTGAAAACGAAAACCGTTTAAAATAAATCGATTAATGGAAGTCAAGCCTGATGCAATTAGACAATGATACTTCAACACAGATCTGCAATCCGTATAATTCCAATGGCCTTGCAGTCCGATGCAACAGAATGGCAATGTTTTGTGAATTTTAAAACTATATGTACTTATGCGAAGCTCAATGATACCAAAATATATTTGAGGCAATCATATTTGAGGCAATCAGTCTAAAATAGGTCAGGTGATGTGGCCTTTAAAGGCTTGAACTATTTCTGGTTTACACTAATTCAACGCTTCATCCATCCATCGTTGATCCATCCAACCAGCTATTTAGCCATCCAGCCAGCGATCCATTCATCCCAGGCAGTCAGCCAGCGGTTCTTCCTTTTTAATGGCTTCAGCAGAGTATGACTAACTCATTGAGCAAGTCTTGAATTGTGAATGGAACGCTGTGCCATGGCGATTCTGCTATATTTCTTTTAATTCCAAATGGCTCTACGCGTGATCAAAGTGTGGTTCGCCATCTTGCGAATGTAATGGAACTAACAGCGCGGTATGACGCAGGAGATTGAGTTTGCCACGGACCCACGGTGTTTGCGATTCTGTTCAAAACAGAACATAGTCTGAGTCTCTGAGATGCAATCTAACACGTAAAGATTGCAGAGGAAAAAACAAAGGAAGTCATTTATTTTTATCTACTGACTGACTGACTGACTGACTGACTGACTGACTGACTGACTGACTGACTGACTGACTGACTGACTGACTGACTGACTGACTGACTGACTGACTGACTCGGCTGTGACTGACTGGCTGGCTGACTGGCTGACTGATTGACTGACTAACTAACTAACTGACTAACTGACTAACTTACTAACTGACTGACTGACTGACTGACTGACTGACTGACTGACTGAGCGACTGACTCGGCTGACTGACTGGCTGACTAGTCGGATTGACTAGTTGATTAGTGGGTCGAGCGGTCGGTTGAATAAATGAATAGATAGATGGATGGATGGAGGGAAGGAAGGACGGACGGGTGGCTCAGTGGATGAATTTTGATTGGGCGGATCAATGAATGAAGTAAGGAATCAATGAATGGCTGTATCACTGAAGACCACAAAATAATTCAGGTCTATCAAGATTACAGTAGGCTTATATGAATTGATTATTTGTAATTTTATGTGCTTTTAACCATTTAGATCCTCCTTTCTTTCTATTTGCCATTCTTAATTCAGGACTTTCATTCAGTCCGTCCTAATTCGATCCATTATTTCCATCCTTCCTTTCTCATATTTCCTGCATTGAATTCTTTGTTCCCTGGTTCCTTCTTTGAGTTATATCCCGGAGTTATATACAACTCTAGATTCTACGGTCACCCTTCTCCTCCTCCTCTTCCTCCTCCTCCTCCTTCTTCTTGTTACTCTTCCTCTTCCTCCTCCTCCTCCTCCTCCTCTTCATTCTGGTGACTCTTCCTTCTCCTCTTCCTCTTCATTCTAGTTAATCTTCCTCCTCCTCCTCTTCAATCTCTTCTTCTTCCTTCAAGCCTTCCACCTCTTTCTTCTCCTCTTCCTCCTCCCTCCTGCTCGTCCTCCTCCTCTTCCTCCTCTTCCTCCTCCTTCTCCTCCTTTTTCTCCTCCTCTTCCTCCTCCTCTACCTCTTCCTACTCGTCCTCCTCTTTCTTTTCCTCTTCCTCCTCGTCCTCCTCCTCGTCCTCCTCGTCCTCCTCGTCCTCCTTCTCCTCCATCTCCATCTCCATCTCCATCTCCATCTCCTCCTCCTCCTCCTCCTCCTCTTCCTCCTCCTCCTCCTCCTCCTCCTCCTCCTCCTCCTCCTCCTCCTCCTCCTCCTCCTCCCTCAATTGCCCAAACGACGACTGTGGCTAATGAGCGCCATTCAGTTCAACACAAGCGCCGCAAATGAAAACCCCGTCCTCGTCCAACACGGATGCGTCGGCCGACCGCGCGGCCGGGCCCTGCGGCCTTGCGTCGCCCTCGTTGCAGGGCTCGGCCGCGGTGACGATCGCCCCTCGCCGTCTCCGTCGTCGGTCTTCGGCGATCCTCCGACTCCTCGCCCGATCTGAACCGGGGCGTCGAATGCTAAGCAGCTCGGGGACGTGCAAGACGTGCAAATGTAGTTACGCTGTCGAAAACGGAAATGGAAAAGAAAGTCCCAGAAGGCGTTGCTGCTGTCCGTCTTCATCCCTCCCTACATAGACCGACTGACCAACTGGGAAGGGGCAGGGACTACTGGACGCTCCAGGTCCATACTGTATGTGGAGGCTGCAGCGCGGGAAAGAGCGGGGTCACGACCTCTCCGGTCCGTTCTGTATGGCGTCAGATGCCGAGACAGGAGTCGGTCCTTATAGGTTTTCCATGTCTCATCAATTGAGACCGAGGGAGTGGCCAGGGGAAGGGGTGGCCAAGGGAAGAGGTAGCCAGGGGAACAGGAAGCCAAAGGGAGGAATGGCCATGGGAAGGGGTGGCCAGGGGAAGGGGTGGCCAGGAAAGGGGTGGCCGTGGCGTCCGTTCCTCCTTTGGCTATTCTGCACACGGCCTTCACCGCTGCAGCCAACAAACACGGAAATGTTGTTAGACTGGTGGCCGAGAGAATGACCTGCGTCTACTCTTGCATGTAATATATATACATGTATATAGTTCCTTTTATAATCACAGCCTTCGATGACGACTCATATGTCCTTATACTTTGTCTTGTCCTGACATGACCACCCTACTATTCATCGCTCCTATATATAATAATACCATAGTTAGTTAATTAGCAACTTCCATCCATCCATCCATCCATCCATCCATCCATCCATCCATCCATCCATCCATCCATCATCATCCATCCATCCATCCATCCATCCATCCATCCATCCATCCATCCATCCATCCATCTATCCATCCATCCATCCATCCATCCATCCATCCATCCATCCATCCATCCATCCATCCATCTATCCATCCATCTATCCATCTGTATCCATCCATCCATCTATCCATCCATCCATCCATCCATCCATCCATCCATCCATCCATCCATCCATCCATCCATCCATCCATCCATCCATCCATCCATCCATCCATCCATCCATCCATCCATCCATCCATCCATCCATCCATCCATCCATCCATCCATCCATCCATCCATCCATCCATCCATCCATCCATCGATTCATCCATCCATCGATCCATCCATCCATCCATCCACCCATCCACCCATCCATCCATCCATCCATCCATCCATCCATCCATCCATCCATCCATCCATCCATCCATCCATCCATTATGTATCGCCTCTTCAATATATTATCGTCTTCGAAACCCTCACAACACTGCATGCCCAGACGAAGGTTTAGAGGCAGGTCGTGTATATTACCAGCTTGCTTTCAATCACATCATCCTCCCTAATGACTGGCCCTGGATAGGCCTATATATGCCTCTCTGTGTGTCTGTCTCTGTCTCTGTCTGTCTTGACTCATACACCATCCTTCACTTAGCTTCTACTTTAAAACATACGAATACATTTACAAAACTATATTAGACCACTTATGTCACGCCATCTGGTGTTCATCTGACCTTACAAATGCCCCTCCTCTTGCTAACGATCTGCTATTGTGCTTATATATACTTAAATGATATATTGCCTATATATATACGCAAAATATAAATGCGCATAGTAGGCTATATAATCTAAGCAGACAGCATTGTATCGATATATAATTATATAATTGACAAAACCCCACCTGCCCTATATAACATGGAAGTTTCACCGTGGTTAACCAGCAGACTACTCAGAACTGTACACATAGGCTGACGAGATCTTTTACAGACAGACAGGCCTCGGGCAATGATTACAGATTGAAAGGTTGAACGGATGGGCGGAGATCATGAATAGGAGAGTGAATTAGATGAGTCTTGTTAAACGTTTCTCCGCCATATGTTCAGCCGAAGTTTACTAATGACCTGTGTGCAGATGGGCGATTAATCAACTGTGCTGAGGTCAACCTATAGGTCAACCCTATAGGGCTTGATAAGACCGTATTGGGGCGCACGCACCCTCAATAGAAACAGCATGGGGGCAACCGTTCCGTGTGTGTTCCTTGTCATTAAAACGCCATATTTCGAAGCTTTGAATAGTCAGATCATTTGTCAGATCGTGATTACTAACAAAGATTGGGTTAGATCGTGGTTCTACAATAATAAGTTTGCATTTTAGGCAGTGGCGTAAATCATGGGGGGACAGAGGGGGACAGTCCCCCTCCCCAAGTTTTGACTGAGGCCTGTCTGTTCCCCCTAAAACACATGCAAAAACCCGGCCCCCGAAAAAGTCTGTCGCCCCCAAAGTTATATATACTCTATATATGTGATGCCAATGTATTTCTGTTGGCGTTTACCTCCTTTTGTATGTTTTTTGTGACCAAATAAATTCAATTCAATTCAATTCAATACCGTTCCAATGTAAAATAATATATCAACAATAGATATTTTATTTTGTAAAAGCGGGCACACACTGTAACGGCAAAATATTCATTCATTCATTGCGAGCATTTATATAGCGCCTCTTCAAGGAACTTACTCAAGAGCGGATAATAGACATGTAGACAAAAAGTAATTTCATGGGGAGCGAAGGGTCAGAGAACGATAATATTGAAACCACTGATATAGAAAACTTCAATTTTTCGGATCGCTTGTTCACCAAAGTCAGACTTCTTTATCGTTCACAGACCTATTCGGTCTCGACTGATTTTCTCCAAAAGGATTCCGAATTGTACTTCTGATTATTGGAATCAATTTTTATGCAAAGCGATCAACAGCATTGATGCCCTATGCATGTAGGCCTATACGTTGCAGAAATTTCTATAATATGAATGTACTTGCAGCAGTGTTAGTCTATATGTATACGTTGCAGAAATGTTATACTTGCAGAAATGTTAGTCTCTATATTTAGTCTATGTGTTCGTCTATATGTATGCAGAAATGTAAGTCTGTATAAATATGTAGCGTATACTTTGCAGAAATGTACGTTTGTATTATATGTACCTTGCAGAAAGGCAACATATACGCCTCCATGCATTGTCCAGATTGTCTTATAATAATTTTGGGCCAGATAAGAAGTCCCATTATAATTATGGCGCTGAGCAATTGTGAGTTAATAACCGCATATATATTGGAGGCTCGAACCCGTATACTCTGCGCGTTACATATAGGCTATAGCACTCTAACTAATCGGCCACAGCATGCCTGTGCACAACCTATGATTGTAATCATTTATATTGCGCCTCTTCAGATAACTCCTCAGAGTTCATGGGCGCGTATTTAGGGGGAGATTTCGGGGTTCAAACCCCAAATAAGTTTCCGGAAATTTTTTTATAGGGTTTTACATGCGAACTACAAAAAACCTTAACTTTTGCGACAATCTTCAATGGAACCCCCTCCCCAAAAAAAAAAATTTTCCTGCATGGCTACACCCATGTCAGAGTTACCTCCGACATAATTATATGCACATCTCTTAAGAATTAATGGAAGGTCTTCAACCGTTGATAAAGTGGCTCAAGACAAAGTAGTTCTTGTCGAGGGTTTCGTGACAGACTATTCCAGAATGCATAATGCAATATATCATCTGATATAGACATCCATATATGATGCATATATCAGAAGTACGGAAGCCCATATAATCAAATGTCCCCTTGGGCTTCCGTATACAGAAGGTCATCCGCGGGTGACTGGAAAAAAGATGGAATTCCACGGATATATGTGATATTAGATTGCGTCGCGTGATCTTGAAATCGTCCAATATCAATGTATGCATATTATGTTAAGTATACATTATGCGCTTCAAATCCTGTACATCTCCATGAAATTCAATAAACTGCTTCAATTATTTCGCTTCACCCGAGATCATATAGTTTTCAAGAGCCTGCAGTCCATGTGTACGCAGACAGAACATTTGACACTAACAAAGCAAGCATGCAGTCACACGATGATACACAGGCGTCTAAAGTGGCGCCAATATAATTTTATAAAGCTGCGAGGTGGAAAGAGATAAACCAAGATGTAAAACAACACCGCATGCATGCATGATACCAGATGGTACAGAGAGGTCCGTATACACTATACACTCTGCAGTATGCATGACAAGGATTTGAGCTACATCCTTCGACATGACCACTCGCTCTTTGCAATACAAGATCAGATCATATATGAATTTGTTTCTGGTTTTGAACACCCTGCAGTCTTGACCCCAGCGTGCATGCAGGCGCTAGAAAATGAACGACGAATGTGGTTTGCCAGATGGCGCCACCAACATCCGGCGGAAATAGGATCACGTGCGTATACAGAACGAGCACCGAATGACAAAGAGCATTTCACTCATCTGCGGCTGAAGCACAATGGCTTCTGCAACAATCGACTAATTCATTTCAATCATTTGGATGACCTTATCAAAGGTCGATATTAGTTAGATTGATAGTTTCATCAATTGATTAATAGAACTGATCTGGACCTATATGACTCATTTTACCTGATTCCTCCTGTCTATATAGGCACCTGACTAATAATAATATTGATGATGATGATGATGATGATGATGATGATGATGATGATGATGATGATGATGATGATGATGATGATGATGATGATGATGATGATGATGATGATGATGATGATGATGATGATGATGATGATGATGATGATGATGATGATGATGATGATGATGATGATGATGATGATGATGATGATGATGATGATGATGATGATGATGATGATGATGATGATGATGATGATGATATTATTATTATTATTTTTAGCCAGACTGCATGGCAGATGGAAACAATGAGTATGAGATGCTATATAACGTCTTTATTTTTCTTAGCCTCGAAATCTGGATCCTCTCCCTCGACGTCTGATCTTCTCACAGACAGTTTGCAGTACTCATGAAGTTTAGCTAAGTAAATTTTGCTATATATAGGGGCACAAAAGGAGACGAAATCTCGAACCAACTTTCTGCTCTGGCATGGATTTGAAACCCGACATTTCGAATGAGTCATGCCCGCTAACCGCTGGACTATCGTACACCATTGTATACTATCAAACGAAAGTTCTCAACTGTGCTTTTATTTAGGCCTATGCTTTACATGCAGACCGGCTGTTGTCACAAATGCTTCTATAAGTGACATGGTCATGTAGTATGAACGCAATGCCTGTTGCGCTAAACTGCAAGAACACTATATATAGACCATATAATTATTAGTGACTACTAAAAGCAGGGACGTCATTTGGGGGGCAGGGGGGGCATTTGCCCCCCTGAATTTGACTATTTATATGTCTTTCAGTGCATTTGATGAAATAATATTATCTTTACTTTATTCGGATGCGCCCAGTTAAACACCATTGTTCAATACCAATGTAGGCCCTACTTTTTAACACAGTACAATCCTTTGGAGAGATTTTTCAATGTTGTGTCAGCTTACGTATACTGTTGACAAGCTGGCCAAAAATTGCCTCACGTAAAAAATTTTTTTGCCCCCCCTGAAAAAAACTCAAATGACGGCCCTGACTAAAAGTGACTACTTTTGCATTTATAAGGCGCCACTACCTAATGACGAGGCATCAATCAGCGATGCTGAACAATTGTGCGCGAAGGGCTATATAGCTCAAGACCGTATTCAATCGTCTCAGAGGAAACTGGTATACATATACACTCTGCGCTCAAACCATTCGAGTATATAGGCCTACATGTTTACAGAACGAGAGTCACTTCTTCGCTCAGGATTCGCACACCAAAACCTTACACGGCCACTAAGGACTATATATTATGAAAATATATAGCTCATTTTCTTGTGATTTTTCAGCCCATGTCCTCGCGTTCGTCATATATTTTACCGTTTTTCAATTTCCATTGGCTTCATGCGTTAAGAGGACTGAGACGAGAGACGACACTCGTATACCCTATAATGCAGCGGCGTGTGATGATATATTATCTCTAAATCCATTAAGAAAACTCCTCCAAAGAGGCGCATCTAAATTGATCGTTTAGCCCTAGACAAGGCGCCTCCGTAGTCAATCGTCCATACATGATGGAGTAGAATCGGGCTTACACCCCGGTCACCCGACGCCCGCCCGCCCGCCCGGCCGGGTAAGCGGGGAGCGGTCCCTCACAGCCTCCGCCTCGGTCGGTGTATATTTGTGGAGTCCCTCGCGCGCTGTCGATACGCGACGTCGCCCATAACTTATCGATTCCGACATGGAGAATTTAATCTGCGGTGGTCAGCCAGAGACGCTGGCCACGGGTCAAGGGGTCACCCTTCGCGGCACGTCTCCGACGCAAGCCGGGCTATATCAAGCAAGCGATATTAGATAACTTTGACACGAAATAACTTATCGAGCGGTCGGTCGGTTGGCTGCTCTGTGTGTGGGTGTAGGTAGGTGTGTATATATCGGACATTACTTCTGGTTCGTTTCGCGTCGCTTTCGACTGCAGCGGCGGATCAAGTCTATCGTCTAATTTGCATAAATCTCTTTTCTCTCATCTCCCACATTACCATCTATCTCGCAACGTCCACTGCAGCAGGACCCAAGTGCGTCCCTAAGGCTCTGCGCCCCTCCCTTCCACCCACCCCACCCTCATAGGGCGACCGGTTCCTCGGTCTGCGGTATACGGGGGACAGGTGAACCGCAGCGAGGCCCCGGTTCCATTGATCCGGGTGAATTATAATTATCCAATCGTGATCCGTTTCGGGCCTTCAGACGGAGGTGCCCCTCTGACCGGACCGACTTATCTGTAAGCCGGCAGCCGGTCTCTGAGACGGTCCGCGCTGGGAAATAATCTAAGACTGTAATTGTCTTTGCGTGGCTCGCTCGCGGCTCCGCGGGTATAGCGGCCGGTCTGATGAATTAGCTCTTCGGAGACCCCAATTAAACAAAGGAAATTACAGATAATGCTTCGTAGTATTGTTCGACCGCCGCGTACAATACGGGCCGGGATAGGGTGGGAGCGGCAACCCGCGGATCAGCCGTCGTCCGAACATCAGACAAGGGAAGAACATTTCAGTGTCTTCGATAACTGCAAGATTTATCGGACGGTCGGTCGGTCGGTCGATGGACGGGGGGCCCGAGGGCCAGGAGGACGGCCCCGTCAATCGGTCTGATGTAGACGACGTTGGCTCGTATCGGTTGCGTCCAGGAATGCAGGCTCTGTCGCTGTTTGCCCCGCGCGGGTCACCGATCGACCGACCGACCGACAATGGGCTGCCCGAGGCAAGCAGGCAGACAGGCAGGCAGACAGACAGGCTGACAGGCAGGCAGACAGACAGGCAGGCAGGCAGGCAGGCAGGCAGGCAGGCAGGCAGGCAGGCAGACACACACACAGACATAAGTAGGAATCCAGACAGACAAGCAGAGACAATGAACCAGATAGTAAGAAAAACAGATGGACGCATACGTGCATAGGCAGACACACAGGCATGCAGAGACACATCAGCATTTATGGCGAGATATATATGAGAGTACTGCAGTTATAAGTTGACAAAGCAGAGGCACTCGAATCCACTGACAGTCGTATACACGCAGATATAGAAACAGTCATACATAGATATACAGAGATAGTCGTATATACACAGATACAAAGACTGCCAGACATCGATGTAGAGATAGTCACACACATAGATGCACAGACGATAACACTGTCAACTGTCTTGTGCAGGCAGTTCACCATCATTGTCTCCGATTGTCTGCAGATATCTTCGCGTTCAATCGTATACACAATAGACTATGGATATAATTATGTCGCCATCATTTCCAATTACTAGAGTAATTAACGACCTCTGAACGAATCGACGTCACTCGAGTCTCTTATTCTTCACCTTATAATCTATTCTTAACTGAAGCTTGTCTTTACCGAGTCTTCACTCTTTCCTTCACTGAAGATTTTCGATTCGACAGAAACTTTGTTATTCGCATGCATGCAGGACCCTATAACTCTTACATTAAATACATATGCCCCATAAGCATTGTTTCAACTGATTCACCCTATGCAAGTCGTACTTATTGAGAGCAGTTCAAGCAACGCTTTATGGAGGTGCTGCTTAACAGGCGCTATATAAACCCATTGTTACATTACATTACCAGAGAGTATATTTGAGCGGAGAAGATAGACACGCATGTCTTGAAAATGTGTCGCAGTTTGCATAGAATGAACTCCACTAGCCTACCTAAATATATGGTTGTCAAGACTCTTCCGGTAAATGCATGCTCTCTCCTCCCTTCACTCTGAAAACCATGTTTCAGGGCTTTTGTGAGGTATACCTAAAATGCTCTATTAAGTATCTTGATACTGTAAATACATACATTACATGCATATATAAATACATACACACTGACACACACTGACACATACAGACACACACAGACACACACTCTCACACGGACACACAGACACACATACAGACACACATACAGACACACACAGACACATACACACACAAACACATACATACATGCATACACACATGCACACATACATACACACATGTATACTCGTACATACATACATACATGCATGCATACATATAACGGCGCTATACAAATTTCCGAGTACAATTAGGCTACAATGGACAGAGTGCATCATCCACCCTTTGAAGCCCGGTCGTGCATCAGAAATCCTATCGTCCATCTGCATCGGCGTCTTCCTTGCTTCTCTAAAGGAGGAACGTGACTTTCTGACCTCCTGTCCACTAACCCCATCAGGATCGTTCTTCCCTTCAGGCGCAACTTAACGGCATCCGCTTTAAAGTCGCTCGCTGAGGCATCATTTCAAACAAACTCCAGTTGTATGGATGGATGGCCAGGCCATCCGTGTTCCTGCAAATGTTCCATGAGCGCCTCCTATAGAAACCGAGGTTTCTTATTTCCAAGCGAGTATATATGATAATTGACAGCTTGCGCAAAGGTAAACGTACAACGGTATTTCACTCGGACGCCCTCTGTAGACGACCAGGCAGCTTTGCCGATGGCTATTATGTCAATTGAAAAGCCTCCGACCGTTACGCCTCCCCAATCAGGCCTGCTCACAATACCGTCACCGTCTCGGGTCCGTGATTTCGACGGCGACTGGTGTGCGGCGATCCATGACGCCGAGTCACATAACTCAGAGAACCGTATACGCTGTCAGAAGCGACGATTTGTCATTTGGTGATAGAATGTCACATCTCACCTCTGTCTCTCTCTCACCCTTCACGTCAGGAAACCCTATAGCCCAAGTGGGTGACGACTTCCCCGTCACCAGTCAGCCCTCTGACACCGGTGATGCCTTGAACTTTCGGGGCACCGTCGTCGTCTACCTGGATGCCTGCGACCCGAACATAAAGCCGAGGTCTCGCGAAAAATGTCGATGTGGCTTTCCCGTTGGGTTCGGGGGACGACAAGTGCGCTTGTAACCTGTCAATCAAGAGCAGCGTCTGAATGAGAAGAAAATAATGAGTAAAAGTGACAAAGACGGGTCAGTTGTTTGACAAACAGGACCATGTTCGTTCTCCTCCCCTCCCCACCACCATAAACCACTCGTCCATACAATAGGAATCGTGAACAGTCTCTCATGTGAGACTTATAAAAGGTGTGCTTGTTTGAGCTGTCCTCAGTTCGTTTGTAACTGTCAGGGCGTTAGAAGACTCCGCTGGCTAATTTATAAAATGTTTGAACGTATTTATCGTATTTGGGTTTGGCTGGTTTGTCGAAATTACCGTTAATGTTTTACTAATCGAGTTGTACCCTGTGAAACATAAGATGAACCAATTGTGGCGCAATACCTGTGCAGCCTTTCAAATAGATCTATGGCTGACAGTTTGAAGAGACGTCTGCTTGTTTCGAAAGATTGATTTTAAACGAATGCTTGGAATGGATAAACACAAGAAGTTCTACACGTATGTCACATCTGCCAGAAGTAAGTGAAACGCATAGTATGAATGATGAGTGAGTGAGTGAGTGAGTGAGTGAGTGAGTGAGTGAGAGTGAGTGAGTGAGTGAGTGAGTGAGTGAGTGAGTGAGTGAGTGAGTGAGTGAGTGAGTGAGTGAGTGAGTGAGTGAGTGAGTGAGTGAGTGAGTGAGTGAGTGAGTGAGTGAGTGAGTGAGTGAGGAGTGAGTGAGTGAGTGAGTGAGTGAGTGAGTGAGTGAGTGAGTGAGTGAGTGAGTGAGTGAGTGAGTGAGTGAGTGAGTGAGTGAGTGAGTGAGTGAGTGAGTGAGTGAGTGAGTGAGTGAGTGAGTGAGTGAGTGAGTGAGTGAGTGAGTGAGTGAGTGAGTGAGTGAGTGAGTGAGTGAGTGAGTGAGTGAGTGAGTGAGTGAGTGAGTGAGTGAGTGAGTGAGTGAGTGAGTGAGTGAGTGAGTGAGTGAACCGATGAGCAAGCGAATGGGTGAGCGGATGAGCTGGTGGGCAGTGAGTGAGTGAGCGAGTGAGCGCTGGCTGAACGCGTGAGCAATGAGTTAGTGAACAAGTGAGCGAGTAATTGAGAGGGTGAGATTGGGTGGGGGAGTGGTTAGGTTAGGGAGGGTGAGTGAATTTGGATGGGTCAGTCAAAGGGTTTGTGGATGAGTGGCTCTATATAGGAGAGTGAGTTTGGGTGGGTGGGTGAGTCGGTGAGTGAGTGAGTGAATGAGTGAGTGAGCGAATCATTCAGTCAGTGAGTTTGGGTAAGTTGATGGGTGGTCGAGCGAGCGAGTGACATTTTGGGTGGGTTAGTGAGTGAGTGGGTGAGGAAGAGTGCATGAGTGACTTTTAGTGGATTACTATGTGAGCGGGCGGGCGAGCAACTAGCCCATCCTTCCATCCAGTCAGGGGCCTATAGCCAGGAAAAAATTTCGGATGTTGTTTTAAGATTTTGGGGGTTCCATTGGAGATGGTCGCAAAAGTTAAGGTTTTTTGTATTTTGCATGTAATAGCATGTATACAAATTTTGTCAGAAACTTTATTGGGGGGGGGGGGTGAACCCTTAAAACCACCCCCTAAATACGCCCATGTATCCAGTCATCCATCATGCATGCATCCATTCTGATTAAGTGACTGAGCGAATGAATTAGTGAATGAATGAACGATCTGTTGATTCCTTGTTTGTTTGTGTTGACGATAACATTGTAACCAATGACCATAAGTTTTCGATTAATTTTGAACATAATCAGTCACTCTGGCCTCAATCAACTGCGCTTGCATAATAAACGACTGCATGTAACGCACATCTTTTACTTTCAAACTTTTAGGTGAGAAGCGATTATTTCCCCAATTTGTACCCTAACACTGGAATTTCTCTCCCCCACACGCACGGAGGAACACACCTATGATTACAATAATGAGCGTCGTGAACGGTTGAAGACGCCGTCTATATATCAGCCTATTATCAGGCGTTAATCCGTGGCTATAATATACGATCAATCGATGGAGTAGATAATTAGACCACCGATGTATTAAAGGACGTCGTTTTGTATCTTCGGGGCAGGAGCCGTGATTGGATCAAAAGACCAAATAACTGGCCATTCATCATCCGACAACTTTGTCAGCTTTCACGCCGTGATTAATTGCCCGCGTGAGTGTGTGTTGTGAACCTGGTGCGCACCTGTCTGTCCGGCTGATCTATCGGTGTATACCTCCGTCCGTCCGCCCGCCCGCATGTGAGCACCGGTGGCCGCCGATGTAGCCACCGCTGACACCTGGGGTTACCATCAGAGGTCTTTCCGGGCGCTATTAGTCTGCGCGTTCTCTCACATTCGGGTGAGGACAGAATTTCTGCGTATACCTTTTGTTCGGCTGTCTTATTGTTTCACTGCCGTTGGAATTCCGTTTGCGTGTCTTTGAAGTCTAGGCCTAAGGTCTCAGGCATGTATGATGTATGTGTGTACGTACATTTATATGCATAATTGTATATCTTCTGTGATATATGCTATATGTCATGTTATGTATGCAAACGTATGTGTCTATACATGTAAGTATGTATGTAGGCCTATGTATGCACACATATGTATGTACGTAATACTTATGTGTACGTACGTATGTATGTAAGTATGCATATGTATGTAAGTAAGTATGTATGTTCACTAGTGTTCCTCTAGTTTTCTCTTTTGCCTTTCTTCTTGCATGGTCTTTTTCTTTCCTCCTGTTCTGTTTATCCTCTGTCCTCGTTCCTCTTGTCTTCCACAAGTGCGGCTGATGAGCCCTTTTCCCATAAATGTTTACAGGATCATCTGTTCTCATTTAGGGCATAAGGTTGCTATAGATATGGCTGGGGTCATGACCTCTCTTGTTCAATGGCATAAGGTGCAGCAGACCCCCAGTTGATCTGGTTTGGGACTAGACAACAGCTTTCCAAACTTGACTTTCAATTGCTGACTGAGAAATTCCCTGCCTACACATACTCTTCTATAGTGTCCGTGACCTTGGTGTCACGTTTGACGGTTTGACTCCTCCCTCACATTCACGGAGCACATATCTAACCTGACTCGCTCCTGCTTCTTTCAACTGAGGCGTCTCAAAGCCATCAGACAATCGGTCTCTCCCTCTGTCTTACCACCATAATATATACATGCCTTTATCTGTTCTCGACTTGACTACTGCAACTCACTTCTTATGGGCCTCCCGAAACAGCGTCTTTCTCCCCTTCAATCGGTCTTAAATGCTTCAGCTAGGCTCATAGCCCAACTCCCTCGCTTTTCGCATATCTCTTCATATATGCTTCATATTGATGTCTTGCACTGGCTTCCTATCACTGCGCGCATCCATTATAAGATCCTCTTTCTAGTCTCAAAGGCGCAGCTGAGCAGTGCCCCAAAGTATCTTTCTGACTATATGCGAAAGCCGTTATCTGCGTCCTCATCTCGTTCCTTGCGCTCTGCTGATTGGCTAGATCTTTTGTTCCCAGGACCAGGACTACCTTGGCTCAACGCCGGGCATTTGCTGTGGTTGGTCCCTCTACTTGGAATGACCTTCCCTCCTCTTTAAGGGCTAAACTAATGACTAGTTTTTCCTCTTTGGTCTCTCGTTCTTTAAAGACGTTTCTTTTCCCCCGGGGTTTTCGTGCTGAGAGCGCTTTGGAATAGTTATTCTGAGAGAGGCGCTATATAAATCTTTAGATACGATACGATTTGAAATAGCTACTTCTTTTGCCTCCATTTATGTATGCTGCATGCATCATATATAGATGGTAGAGGCGTAATGGGGGTGGAGTGATGACTGATTGGCTCCTCTCCCTTGCTGTTTTGAGGAACGCCATTTTGGAATGTTGTTCAGTATACGGCCTATGGCCCTGATCTCCATTCTCCTTTCTCGTGGCTTTCCACCAGTAAAGGCTGATGAGCCGTTCATGCATGCAAAGATCGCCTTTTCTCGTGACATGCACGAGCGCCGAGAAAAATCCTTTGTTTGTGGCATAAGAGCTTGTTTGTATAGTACGAGCTGTTGGTATTAGGCTATACATGTATTTAACGTGATGCAGTGATGTGCATGGTCTCGAGACCGAAAAGATGCAGTCTTGGTCTTGGTCTTGAATGTACCGGTCTTGGTCTTTAAAGGTGCGGTCTTGGTCTTAAAGGCGTGGTCTTGGTCTTGGGCATCTGGTCTCAGTGGAGTAAACTTATTTGTTAAATATTGCTGTCGATATTTTCCGGTTATTGGAAGTGATGGCCATTGCATGAGGGACTTCTGAGCTATCGAATTCATATATACGACGAACCGCCAAGGACAAAGCGAGATTGGACCTCGTTGTTGGCGACAAGAAAACGTTGAGACACTGTAAAACCTGACTGATGGTGCTTTAGTGACTATAGTTACATTTATACAGTTTCTCGAGGCAAAATCAGTGATTGGGCAAGCGCTGCAGGTCAGGGATTTGGTGGACTTTTTCCGATACTGAAAAGGTTTTCTGTGTCCCAGCAACATCTGGGCCTGTTGAGAAAGTAAACTTTTCATGAGACCTCAAAGGCAGTGTTTAATCTACTCCCCTTGCTGTCGGGGGGGGGGGGGATCTAGAAGCTTCTCGGGGGTATCCAACATATTTGAAAAGTTCACGACCGGGGGGTAGTAACGAGTTCTTTTCAAGAATTTTTTTCGTCGGGGTATCCAACAGACATGTTTAAAAAGCTGATCCCGGACGGTAATAACGAGTGTTTTCGAGAGGGGGTAGTAATGAGACTGTTCCAGGAATTTTTCGAGGGGGTAGTAACGAGAGTTTTCCACAAAAAATTCCACCCTCACCGCGGGGGGGGAGGGTAGACAGTGAATCCTGAGGGGGGGAAAGGGGGGAATTATCCCTAAATTTCACACTTTCTGTACAAAATTTTATCTCTTTTATTTTTCTGGAGGGGGGAACTC
>JACEVL010000285.1:0-105000 GCA_020284085.1 Aporrectodea caliginosa | reverse complement strand
ATTACACATTGACTGATCTACTTTTTTGCACATTAACTGATCTACTTGCTTATTGTTATGATTGTACTGTTCTGATTATATATTGAACTGGTTCAATAAACTCGATTGATTGATTGATTTATTGATTGAAGGTGGCAATGGCATTGCAGTATAGTTAAACGCCATGACGATTGAACACGTTCCTAATATTTTGATTGACACACTGCACACCACCACCATGCCCAAGCTCACTTATTATATAGCGCCATCATAATAACAATATAAACCAAACGACGATCTGCATTCGATTGAAACTAACTCGATGCATGTTGAATTAAGAGCAAACGAAGGTCTTTCAAACAGCATGCATTGCAATGACTGAGATTCAGTTCTCTAACAGATGGCGCTCGCCTCACGAGACTGGAATGCGAGCAGCACCTCTTCCTAATGCATAGTCTGTCTCAGATTATATGGCGCCTAATTCGATTGCTGCATGGGCGAGATATTATAATCAGAGCAGTTCAATTCAGTGCACAATGATACAGAACGCATCAACCAAATGATATTGTATCATTGACTATACATATAGGCAACTCTCCTGGTTTTGCTTTATCGATATATATAATTTAATATAATGTAACTGTAATGTAATTGCACATTTATATAGCTCCCCTTCGAGAGAGACTCATCAGGGGAGCGCCTGACCCATGAGCGTAGCTATAAAAAAAATTCGGAGGGATTTTAAGATTTCGGGGGGGTTCCATTGAAAATCGTCGTAAAAGTCCAGGTTTTTTAAAATTTTGCATGTAAAAGCATATAAAAATTGTTTAGGAAACTTATTTCGGGGGTGGTTTGAACACGTAAAACCACCCCTAAATACGCCCATGGCCCGACCTGACACAATGAAACCACAATCGAACAGAATGAATATCCTTTTCGGTAAAGAGGCAAATATAGGCTGCATGAGCACTATTGAGCAGTCCATGTTGCCGGATGCTGTGTTATACTTATTCCAGGCAACTTATTCCAAGTAACCTCCACTGGACATCGATCTCTGAGCAACCCCTCTGATTCGCCGCAGCGCTCGTGAATAAGCTGGTGCCCTGCGCTCAGCTTTAGAGTAGCGCTTTAAAAATCTGGAGTTTACGATTTACGATTATTTCTGGTAAGAAGAAATTTTATACGAAGCCTCTTATTGAACCTATCACTACCACGCGTGGTGCGTGGCTATCCATCAAATGTGAGAGATACCTTTAATGATATGTGTGCATAAAAAACTGCATATAATATATATATATATATATATATATATCATTAATATTAATTATGTAGTTAAATATACATGAATTTTATTGTTTGAACATTTTTTGTCAGCGGGATGTAGGCTTATAGGGCCTACTGATTTTTGCAGTTTGAGGTGTCATCTGTATAGAAGCGTGTGTTGCAATAGATTTTAATAAATAGGCCTACATAATATGCAGACGAATAAAGTATCATTGCTAAGCGAGTGCATAGGCTACATATCATGCAGAAATTTAGTTCCATGCAGAAATAATTCCACTTTCTTTAAATCATAATTTTCTCTGCATGAAATGCATAGCGAGTATACGTGACGTGCATACAGATATTATCAGGGTTAGGGTTATGATAAACCCTATTCCTGACCCTAACTGACCCCCTAACCTGATTCTAATCGATCCTCACTACACCAACTGATAGGAAGTAACGTACTGTTGACTTAAAAGTTCGTCCTAAGAATATTATTCAGCCATTTCAAGCATGTTTTGAACAATGCGCATGCGATTTGGAATGCGCATGCACGGTCGATGGTTTGCGCATGCGCAAAGGTCTTCCGCCGCGGAAGTATGTCTAGTGTGGCGGAAGATTCCGCCACAGAAGATTTATCCCTATTGAAAACTGAGTTTGTAAATCGGTTGGATGGATGGATGTGCGTGTGTTCGTTTGTATATTTTTTGTACTTCGGCTTAACGACACTTTTTCATATCGAAGATGATTAGTGTCGGAGGCAGAAAGCAACCTCGTACTCCACGTTTATAATGCGACCGAGCCACCCGCATGCAGTAAAGATTCGAGAAATTAATCTCTGATAAACCGACCGACCCGGAATCGAACCCGGGCCGCCGGCGTGGAGAGCAGGCTACCAACCCACTCGGCCACTCAGGATCTCTTTTCGTTTGTATATGAGCCGCATGGAATAGAGTATATAGGTTGGATTGAGGAAAAGGAGGTTGTCTACACGTGTAGTGAATGTAGTTGTCTTGCGGTTGGTTTGCTTAAGGGCGCCGTGTCTAATGACGTAACTCGTGTGACACTCAGGCGTAAAGTCGCACGTGTCGTTCGTCCACTTGAGTCGATCTTATACCTGGCTAACGGTCTGTGCTGCAATTGAGGCCAGTCACACTCCATCCCCTTCTTCATCCTCCTCTTCATCTTCTGCTCCAGGCTTCCTCTCTCACTGGTCGCCATCCTCTCACGGCGCGCCTTGATCTCACCGCCGCTTCCGCCTTGATCTCACCGCCGCGCCACGGCTGCCGGGGTTCGCGCCTTCTACGTGACGAAACGCTTGCTTGTGAAGTCGCCGCCAATCACTTAATGACCGCTTCTGTCTTAATTCTGACGCTACGTTGGCTGGCGGGGCGGAAAACGAAAAGCCCTCAGCCGAACCAGTATGAAGCCAATTCACAGAGCAGCGCCCGATTCATTTGTTGTGCTCCGTTTCATTCCAACGCTGCATTGAACGCGACGGATATGTCGTGCGCCTGACATTTCACGTCCAAATCTCAGGCGTCGGCTTCCGAAAGCGGATCCTGTATTTGAGGAAGGGGCCATGTACATGGTGGTCGCAAACAGCAAGCCTATACATTGGGTCTGGGTCGGGTCCTCATTGGGGCTCATGACCCCTGCTCGGAGTACAGAGGGCGAAGCTCATGGAGATGAGAATTTTTTGGCACAATACATAATTTTGGGCTACATGTATTTTCAAGCATAATTGTTAGGTCTTAATGTTGTATTTTTGGAGTTTGCTACATGTGCACGATGTGCTGCAAAACCATATGAAAGTTGATACCAATTTTATATTAAACAATAGAATAGTTAAACTATTTAGAAGGCCCGCCGGTAGAAATCAGGTCAGGAAATCGAAAGTCCCTGTGATTATATCTAAATTTTAAATCTAAAATAAAACTTAGTCTATTTCTCTTACTGATATATATATATATATATATATATATATATATATATATATATATCAGTATTATAATGTATTTGTATATGTATATTTAATAATTATTAATTACAAGATGTATAGATGCATGTAATGCTATAGTTATATTATATAGAAAATAGTGATGACCTCATGCAATGTCTTTGGAACAGCAGGTCTATTTGCAGTTTATATGGCATCAGTTGGCATTTCTTCCTTTTTTCGTGCATGATGCCACTGTATGCATGCTCTGCATGCAGTTTAGCACTTTGCATTTCTTCGTTATATATAAATAGCATAATTTAATATTTAGCATTTCAGAATTATGGTGCCATTGTTCATCAGGCTGTTTAGCTACACTCTGCAAAGACTTCTGAATATCTGCAAAAATAATTACAGCCATGCGATCTTATTAAACTGTCCAAATTAGAATTTACGTGAAATGCTTCGATAAAAGAGCTCAAAATATTACACATGAGCTTAAATTATAATTATAATAGACTTCCTTCTGACATGTCATTATAAATATATAAATTTATATGCTGTAATAAATGTATTATAGGGCTAAACGTCTGTGAATGTTTATAATATGATGCTGACTCTCTATATAATATAGGACGTGCATGTGTTACAAAGTGCGCCTGCATGCATTTCGGAATAATAGTCTATAGAAATGTTATCGGTTGTACGTTTTGTTCTATTCCAAACTCAGATTTATCAGTCTCGTATACTTTCAATCCACTTTAACTTTATCCTTTTCCTTCATTTTTTCTCCTCTTCTCTATTTCTTTCCTTTTCCATCCATCCCTACATTTTCCGTTCTCATAATCTCATTTCCATCATTCCTCTAATTTTTCTTCGCCTTCCTTCCTTCAGTTTTCCAGCTTTTCTTCCTTCCTCCCATTCTGCATTGTTTCTCCTTTCTCTTTCCTTTCTTCCATCCTCCTGTTCATCCATGCATACGTTAATGAAAGAGCCGAATATCCCTCAGACGATTGGATGTTACAGCCACCGCGGAAAACAAAGCCACTTGGGCGTCCGTGGAGTCGTATGGAGGCGCAGCATGGAATGGGGTCAGAGGTGAAGACCAGCGGGGCATGACGATCCCTTTGAAGACTAGGCGAACCCTTTCAAATATGAAATCCCGTCGGGGCATGCACCGCGAACGCAAATGCATCGAACGCATAAACGAGAAATTGGAATGGCACGGAGGAGGATCTCCATAGTAGCGAAACGGAGGAGATGGAAGCGCGGAGGGGGTCCGATGAGGGACAGACAGGGCGAGATGGAAAGACAGAGGGAGAGAGGGAGAATTGGGCACACGAAGTCCGGATGGATGCATCTGGGCGGCTGCAGCAGCGAGGAGTGGCTGCACTTCGATGTTCCCGAGATATTATTTCTTGGCCGGGCGGTTATCGTGGGGTCGGCGGACGGGCGAGAGGGTTGGGTCTGGCGGTCGCGCCCCTGCATCCATCATCCTTCCGCTGCCGTGACATTTCGATGTAGCCAGTCCATCGATCATTCGTTGACCCGATGGACCGCCGATGACGCGCGCTATTCAATAAGAGCCGGCAAGTGAAGCGTCGGTCGCTGACGCCCGGTCCACTGATGAACGCCTTTCATTGGGTTCATGAGCCGACCGGCCGTGAATTGCGGCGCTGCAGCCCGCGGCCCCCTTGGCCGGCCGAGGAAGGGATGGGCAACGGAGGGAGGAAGCAGGAGGGTGCCAGCCTCGCCCGCCGGGGCCAGGCCATGCACCTCCATCGCCTTCGCTGCTGCTTCGACGTTCCTCGCAAATGCATCTCCCAGTCAAATTCAATCTTGGTCGCTGCTGCAGTCATGATTTAGTCGGAAGAGCACGACGCGTAGACGGAAGACTCGGCGGTGGCAGGGCCCTGCGGCGGCGGCGGCCGGGAGACGGGCCACGGTCTGCCTGCCCTGCACCCCGTCAGCCTTGCACGTTCGCCCTCGACTTCCATCATCGAACCGGGCGCTTGGCTTGACCGAACCGAGGAGATTGAATTATTCGAGGGGTCGGAACGAACCTCGGCCACACTGCAGGCGAGTCCCCGGGGAAATAGGCGCCCACCCCGTCCAGCTGCAGGGCGAGAGGGGGAGGGAGGGAGGCCGTGGCGGTCGGGAGAACCGGATTAAATTACATCAGTGATTGCGTCCAGAGAGAGGCAGGCAAGGTTCATCAGTGGACTTTAATTCCATGGAACCCAGAGGTCAAGATGAGCGGAATATGCAGGCATGGGAAACTATACGAGGATGGGAGTCTGCAGCAGCGGAGGCAATCAGAGAAATGCCAGGCACGTCAGTCAGTCGGTCGGTCGGTCGGTCGGCCACAATTAATGCCGCTTCAAACCCAACAGAAATGGCACGCACTTCAATTATTATCGTTCCACGTCCATCTATAGCTGCTCAGGCATCCGTGAAGTCATTCACCCAATCTCCATATATATATATAGGCACACACACAGTGACACACACAGTGACACACACACACACAGTGACACACACACACAGTGACACACACACACAGTGACACACACACACACACACACACACACACACACACACACACACACACACACACACACACACACACACACACTGACACAAACATTCTGACACACATACGTACACACACACATAAACACACACACACACACACACACACACTGACACACCCACGTACACTCACATACAGCAGCTGAACACCGAGGCAAACGTACAAGCACGCGTATACAACTATATACATGCATCTCTGCAGTATGACGTGCATGTTCGAGCTATATATATCAACGATTTCTGCAGAAAAGAATCCACGGATATAATAGAGGAACATGATATATCACGTGTTCATTGCCACCTCTAATGTGGGTATAGAACTTTATATGGAGCACACATGACATTGTATCGCGGTGCTAAATGTATAACATCATTTTATTATATTGCACTCACTTACTGATGCAAAATGCAAGAGAACCATTTTGCACCAAGATTCTTGGTTTATATATATTTAAAGCTGAAGTTCCACCCTTGTCGTATAGGCCTACTATACCCTCCGTTTAGACTGTCTTTTAGTCTCACGGACCATGCAGTATGCAGTCGGATGTCGATAGGTTCTCTCCAACATATATCTGCTTGGGATTGGAAGTCATCGATACAACGATCGTTTGATGAATTATTACTACGGCGCTATAAAAGTTCCGATGACTTCTATAGAGCTGCTATCGTAACATGTCACACGAAGTTGACGAATGGTCGATGCCAAGTGAAATCATATTATTCTGAAAGAAAAATCAACTAAGCATGTTCAAGACAACCAACGTCCGACAGCCTATAATATTTATACATTTCACGTTTACTATACTGCAAGTTGATGTATATACAGGGTGGGCCAGCATAAATGCACCGACTTTGCATGCATATAACTCAGCCAATTTTTGTAAGTTATTTATACTTAATGCGTGAAATTAAAGATATTTCATTCTAGTATTAAAATTCAAACACATTTATTATTGTAGCTTTACCCTACATGATGTAGATCATGACATAACAACACTCATAGTTTTTGCAGTAACTAGCTAATAAAATAAATTCATGGCAATTTTTACAGTAACTGCACACACAAAATTAAACGATATAGCCAGAAATTTGTACTGCACAGCAAAATTAATAATTAATTAGGAGAGAGTCTGTTGCAGTCTTTTCTAAGCAAATGAATATTCAATACGTCTACCACGTGCTGCAACAGGGACACACGAGCAATGTTAACGGGTGTGCGCGCTGTGCATGCGTACCGATTCGCGTGGTTTACGACGCGAAGTTCCTGTTTCATCAATTTTCCGTATCAGACGATTCAACGTATTTTTATTTTATCCTCTGTTAGGAAACTCTTTAATTATTTTAAACGCATCAAATCCCTTATCAGTTAGCAAAATTCAGATCAAAACTTGATCATCGTCTGTCAACGGCGCCATATTTCGTCACTAATAACAACAAAATATGGTACCTAGCGCTGTTCCAAAGATTTCCTTAAAATTTGAAATAGTACCAGTTCGACTTTTTCAAGGCTAATACTAGAGTGAAATATCTTTAATTTCACGTATAAAGCATAAATAACTTATAAAAATTGGCGGAGTTATATGCATGCAAAGTCGGTGCATTTATGCTGGCCCACCCTGTATATATATATGCATATGTATATATATGTATATATGTGTGTATATATATATATATGTGTGTGTGTATTTGTGTATGCATATATAAAGGTCTTTAAGAGGAATTTCATTGCGTATGAATTCAGTTCCAACCGCATGTTTCTGTCCATGCATGCAACCTGCATGTTTATTATTCACGTGCTGAGTTATGAGATTGGTTGTCACGAGAAAAGCACAGCGATAGTAGGAAATTAGGAATAAATGTCTATGATCTGTTTTAGCAATGCACGGATTCACGACTTCAACGTGCATGAAGAGCAGCGTATTTCTATTTAATAAACGGATTTTCATTCCAGTTTGCGATTGCATTCCTGCGGATATGTATGGATCCCGTAGAGCCCTATATTATACGAATATAAACTCCGTAAGTTAAACGCTGAATATAAGCAGGGCGTCTGCGGTAACACTGCATGGCGTATGAAACCTCAGCAGAGTCAGTAGTTAGGACGATAGACCATATGGATACCGCATTGAGGGTGAACTTTTTATCAGTCGTTGTTAGCTTACGAAAATTATTGAATGTTTTACAGACACAGTTGATTGAGCCACTCAGCCACGAAACATTTTGTCCATGGGCGTATCCAGGAAACAATTTCGGAGGGGGATTTTAAGTTTTCGGGGGGTGGTTCCATTGGAAATGGTCGAAAAGGTTCAAGTTTTTTTGTATTTCGCATATAATTGCACTGAACAAAAATTCGGCAATTTATTTGGGGGTGAACCCGTAACCCCCCCCCCCATATGCGCCCGTGATTTTGTCCAATATATTAATGGATGAAGCATCCTGTAAGACAAGGTAAGTAAGTAAGTAAGTAAGTATATCCTTTATTATACCAATTGCTAACCGCATTTTGGTTTACAAGAGAATCACATTTATGTGTTGGGCTAACCTAACATGTGATAAAAGTTTTCGTGTGCTATCTATCCTCGGCATTAAATGCATGCGAAAATCATCCGCAATATAAATGTTTTACGTGCCAAGGTCTAGATGGAGTATTAAGTGTCCTGACTCCTTAGGTAACTAACCAACTGGAAAATGTATGTAAGTAAGCAAGTTATAACTGACAAGTGATTAGGCAGAATCTGTCAATGAATGAATGAAGCATCATTCAAGTGTTTAAACAGAATTGAGCAGGTAATGAAACGTCTGAGTCTTGGCCGAGTTTAATAAGTGACGAAACAACATGCATATATGGCTGCATCGATTTTATTAAATGCAAACGATTAGATAACATTTAATAATTGATCACAGATCATGCAGATGAAGAGTTCCATGATCTTTCATAGAAAACGAATTATCAATCAATCAATTCTGTTTATTGGTCGAAGAGAAGGCATGTAGAGTTATAACATCATTTTGCTAAATATAGATTGTTCTTGGCACATATATATATATATATATATATATATATATATATAGAGAGAGAGAGAGAGAGAGACAGAGACAGAGACAGAGACAGAGACAGAGACAGAGAGACAGACAGAGACAGAGACAGAGATAGACAGAGATAGACAGAGAGAGACAGAGAGAGAGACAGACAGACAGACAGGCAGACAGACAGACAGACACAGAGAGAGACAGAGACACAGAGAGACAGAGAGACAGAGAGAGAAAGAGAGAGAGAGAGAGAGAGAGAGAGACGCTGTTTCTCTTGTGCATGTTTTCGTCTGCCAAGCCTTCACGTTCACACAATGCGCATGTGTGAACGCGCATGCATTTAGTGCATCGCATCTCTTCATCATCACCATTGTTCGCAGCCAACAGCAGCAGCATCAGCAGCATCAGCATCAGCAGCATCAGCAGCAGTCGTCTCATCCATCGAATCGATCCCTGAGGTCTCACTCATCATTGTCCCAAAAGTCTTCGGGGCGTGTCCATTTCGACAGGTCGGCGTGTCTTGGCCCCCGACGCCGTCCGTCCTTCCGTCCGCCGGGGACTCGTAACCCGACGGCCGCGGGTGTCCCGGTCGGTCCGGTCCCTCACTCGTCATTCCGGGCGCCCTGCTGGGCTCGATCCGGACCCTGGTTCGCTCTCCGAGGGACAATCGGATCGTGTATTCGCAAACAATTGCCCGGCTGTCTCGGGCCAAGACCGGCCAAAAATGAACACAGATCTGCCGTTGGTTCCAATTGGCACGGAGGTCCCGTGTTTGGACACCCCGATGGGCAATTTGTCATGATTCGCAACTAATTCAAATCGCCATCTGATCTCCAACTGACACGATCCACTTTTATTTGAATGGCTGTAAATGCATATCATTCATATATATATATGCATATATAATTATATATGCATGGATATAAATATCATATATATATCTGTACGTATAGGCTTACATATAAATGTATATATACATGTATATAGGCTACAAATATATATTTCTCTTATATATATATATATATAGCTATCTTTTGAACTTGTTTCCTTGAACCGGACCAATTCAGGAGTGAAGGTTTCGTAGGTTTTGTGTGTATACAAATACAATCGAAAATTTATCAAGCTTAAAATCAGCATTTCAAAATATTTTTTTCAAAGCGGTCAAACTGATGCGGTCATATCATATGTGTAAAGCTAACTCAGCTGTTTTAATTTAATGTGTAAACTTAATGTGCAAATAACTTATAATATTTGTGGACACCACATTTTATAAGAGCAATTGCTTTCAGTTCAATAATTTGTCGACCCTACATCCGCAGAAATTTCAGTTGTTTTGAGTATATGCTCATTGCTTAACCTGCATGTATGCCTTACATAGATGTTGAGAAAATGCATTATATAGATTAATGCAAAACTATGTGGCAAACAGGCCTACATATTTCCTACATATTTGCATGCAGCTGTGCGTGTATAAATAGTAGAAATATGTAAATAGATGTATGTACGCAGTTGCCTCCTCTTGCTTTCTTTATATATACTGGAAATTCTATTGACCAATGACCCGAATAACCAGAATATTGCCAATGGTCTGTGAAGTTGCCTCCTCTTGAATTTAAGTATGGCTACGCTCCTGTTCATGCAGGACATTAAAATATAATTATATGTATGCATATATATTGAATATTGTTTGCATACAAAATGAGTCTTACCTGCGATGTGCATGGTTCGTCATATAGTTCATGCATGCAACTATGCATAAGTGATTATGAATAACACAATATTTACAAATCATTTTTTATAGGCCTATATATGCGCATAGGCCTACATGGGACCTCATTACGAAGCTGTCATTGCAATAGGGGAAATTTTAAGCACTGTGTTAAAATTACCGTAGCGTTACAGCGCTGCCAAGTCGAATGCTGAAACCAATATGGGATCTATAGTATACTTGCACATGTCTGGTCGAATAATATAAGTTTTTGTGTTTATAACAATATGCTCTATAAGACGATGTTCTAGTGTACACTTGATTCTGCATTCGTTCTGCATGTATAAGTGCATGTAGCTACGGATGTATGTAGCCTAGATATATGCATGCCTACATGTGCAGAGTGCATCCGTTGTTGTATTGAATGAGTGAGTGTTAGGCGTATAATACAAGGAGAGTGGAAGTGAGAGCGCGTGCACGTGTTGGTGTGTGGACTGATGATGAAAGTGTTCTCCCGAAGGATGGAATGGATTGCCTGTCCAAAGACAGACGAACAAAACATACGACGCTTATCAGAAACTTTACTGCAAGTAATTATTTTGCGGCCTCCGGGGGATAAGGAGCGGGGCGCGCGGGGAGGGCACCGGTCGAGAGAAGAAGAGTCGCCAAAGAGGAGAGAACATTGTGTATTAATGAGACCACGGCTATTACCCCATGTAGCACTGACGCCGTTGGAGGTGGCGGTGCCAGTAGCACCATCCAGACATGACCACCGTCTCTCTATATATCCGTGTAATGGTTATGCCAGTTCGCCTGTCTCTGTATCTCTCTGTCTCTATAGCTCTCTGTTTCTATCTCTCTGTCTCTATCTCTCTGTCTCTATCTCTCTGTCTATATATCTCTCTGTCTCTATCTCTCTGTCTCTATCTCTCTGTCTATATCTCTCTGTTTCTATCTCTCTGTCTCTATCTCTCTGTCTCCATCTCTCTGTTTCTATCTCTCTGTCTCTATCTCTCTGTCTCTATCTGTGTCTGTCTGTCTCTCACACACACTTGGCAACAGCCTTTCTGCTATACCGTATAATACAGCACATGCAGTCTCCTGGCACCGACGGCAGAGGAGAAGGCACTTGGAGCGCATGTGTCAAGATGTCACAAGGCGTCCCTATAAACACATACAGAGTCTGGCGTTCCCATATATACACACAGAGTGACGGATGAGGCGAGTCGCGGTTTTGGCGCCAATTGACCGACCGACGGACGAATAGTTAATCGGCGGCGAAGTGAACTATTCATCCGGCAGTCGTCGCTCTGTTTGTTCTGCCTCCTCTGCTCTGTACAGTTCACGCGTCGTGGCAGTTATGGAAGCCATGTCAGCCACGCTTGACACCTTAACACCGTCCGCATACATTTTTATACATGGACCTGTTCATACGTGTGTGTGCGTGTATGTGTGTGTGTGTGTGTCTCTCTCTCTCTCTCTCTCTCTCTCTCTCTCTCTCTCTCTCTCTCACACACACACACATCTCTCTCTCTCTGTTTGTCTGTCTGTCTCTGTCTCTGTCTGTCTGTCTGTCTGTCTCTCTGTTCGTGTCTGTCTGTCTGTCTCTCTATATATATATTTTTGAATGCAGTCATTTTAATGCAGAATTTCATGTGAACCGATCTCAACCTGCAATCAAATCCAGCCAAAAATCTGATTCGGTTGGACCGATTGGTAAGCTCGGCGTGTATACGTGGAATTTAAGTCTATTTAAATGATTGTGAATAATTTATTGCAGTACTTTAAGTCTATCATGCAATGATGATGATGATGATGATGATGATGATGACGACGACGACGACGACGACGACGATGCTGCTGCTGCTGATGATGATGATGACGATGATGATGATGATGATGATGATGATGCTGATGATGCTGATGATGATGATGATGATGATGATGATGATGATGATGATGATGATGATGATGATGATGATGATGATAAGAAGAAGAGAAAGGAGGAGGACGACGACGATGACAATAATGTATATAGATGAATATATGATATCATTATAGATATGTATAGCTGTATACATAGATATATATTATGATAGATATAGAGATACATAGATATATGCAAATATAAATGTTGTATATGCATGTATATTTGTATATGTATATACATATATATTGATTTGGATGAATGCAGGTGGATATAGAAGGGATGATTCAAAAATATTGGATAGAACGGAGGAGGGTTCAAAGGTCGTCGAGAGTTTAGCCAGAACTTTCTGACCAAAGCTTCATCACGACCGCCTATATTTATATAGCTCTGCTGCATGCGCTCTCCGCTTATGATTTATTTCCTTCAGTCTATCTGCTCTTGCTCCACTATACCTCCTCCTCCCTTCTTCCCTTCCACTCCCTCCCTGCCTCCCTCCCTCTCTCCATCTCCCTCCGCTTCTGCATCTGTTCTTCCATCACATCCAATCATCGATCCGCCTCCACAGAATCGCCATCGAAATTTCGTTTTCCTTTATGGTACAGAGGCTGGCACTTCCTCCTCCCCATCACCCCACCACCACCGCCACCACCCAACCCTCACCACCACCATGGGCAGCAGCAGCAGCAGCCGTCTTTGGACGCTGACCTCGGCCGACCCCGGACGCCTTCGCTGCCCGCTCCCCCTCTCCCGCCCCTACGCACAGCCGACACGAACCAGTTTACATTGCGTTATTGATGGCGGCGGTCTGTTTGCGGGGCCTCTCGCTTCGTAATAAAACGGGAAAATTACAAATATCCCGAATAAATGGAGGTCTCCCAGGTGGAATTATCTGCGAAAACTGGTTAGGCTGTTGATGAGCTTCGGGCAAGGCAATCACCGACGGTCGTCGATGCCCGGCCGGCGGCCGTTCACCCCCGCTGGGACCGGTGGGTCGGCGGCCGGTCGCTCGCCTCCGACCGGACGCCCGTATATAACGCACGATATCAAAAGCAGGCGGTCAAGGCAGAGGTGGCGCCGATCGTAAAGATTCGCGGTCCGACGGACCAGACGGGCCCTGCCCCCGCTGCCGAACCTCGCCCCCTCGGACATTCGTTATGTCGCTGAATCGGAGAGATGTCCACGCTGCGCTCCTCCGCGACTCTGCAGCCTGCAGGACCGATGGCCAGACCGACTGACCGACCGGGCGGACGCCGAGAGGAGCGCTGATAGCACCTGCCTGTCCCGCGGGACGAGAGGGAGAATAATCAGGCCTTTCATATCTTGGACTGCGCATGCGCTTTGTCGTTGCCCTTTTCGCCGCGAGAACAAAGGAATCGATAAAGGGGTTGGCAAGGTCCCGGAAGGATGCAACTGTCATCCATCTTCGACCAGAAACTCCATCATCCATATACTCTTCCTTCACCTCACTCCTCCTCCTCCTCCTCCTCCTTCTCCTCCACCTCACTACTCCACCTCTTTATTCCTCTTCCTCCTATACTCTTATTCCTCATCTGGATCCTCCATTCTATGTACTTCTACTTCTCATCCTCTTCACTCTTTGTTCTCTTCTCCTCCTTATCCTCAATCCTCCTTCTCTTCACTCCCACCTGTTCTAACGTCTTCCTCTCCTTACTCCTCCCTTTCTAACTACTCCTTCTCCTTACTCCTTCTTCTTCTAACTCTTCTTCATCTTTACTCCTCCTTCTCCTCACTCCTCCCTTCTAACTCCTCCTTCTCCTCACTCCTCCTTCTTCTAACTCTTCTTCATCTTTACTCCTCCTTCTCCTCACTCCTCCCTTCTAACTCCTCCTCATCCTTACTCCTCCTTCTCTTCACTCTTCCTTCTTCTAACTCCTCCTTTTCCTCATTCCTCCTTTCTCTTGCATCACTCTCTTTAACTCTCTGCTTTACCTTTCTGTCTCACTATATAAAGGTTACATGATGATTTTGCCATCTGAATGTAAAGTTATAGGCTACAGGATTGCTCGTAACACAGGCCAGTTCAAATCTTATCCTGAATTGTACAGGAAACCAATGCGGTTGACCGAGTAGCAATGATGTCTTGCCCGTATTGACTTCATGCTCTGAGAAAGGCCTGCTGTGCAGCGAAAACAGAGACCTAATATGATAGAAAAAATATTTGCAAAGGGTTCTTTACTTCTTATGTATGCGGGGATCGAAATGTGAGGTTACTGTCCAAATTTACTCAAAGAAAGATTTTCGACATATTTTATAGCAGAGCAGTGATTTAGAAAAAACTCGTCCTAAAACAATCAAACCACCATGTCATCGAATTTTCATGTTTTCCATGTGCATGCAGATGATCTGACTAACTGACTAGATAAAGTTATAAGTGTTATCATCTAGCATTTGGTAATCGTTTAAATTTATAGCGCCTATACTTCATGTTGTCTGCATGATTGCATGCAAAATATTATACAGTCGAATAGATATAGTTCTGCAAGACACACGGAGTTTATACCACACATAGAATTTACTCGTATATTGTATACATCGGTTCCGTTGTAACATTTTGTGTATTGCGTTGTATTGTATCCCATTGTCTGCTGTATATATATGTGCGCGCTTGCACATATATACCTATTATACACACGGGTTTATACATCATGAACGTGCACACACGTGAGAATAATAATTCTTGAGAGCCTATACATTTGAAACTCTCGTGAGTCTCGTTCCACAGACACTGTATGCATGTTGCAGTGTTTGCTACATGCACGTCTATATATAATACAGCCACGCAGCGGGCGTCCGGTATTTTTACGTGCAGCAAAACAGCTCACGAATGAGTCAGATAGGATATACAGACGAAAATATATGCAAGTAAAACAACAACAACATCAACAACAACTACTAGTACTGATACCATACTGTACACTACTAATAGCATATATATATATATATATTGCTGCTGCTGCTGCTACTACTACTAGTAGTGTTAGTACTAATAGTAGCAGCAGCAATAGTAGTAGTACTATATATGCTACTAGCAGTTTTCAGCTTACATGCAGTATTAGTATTAGTAGTTGTTGTTGTTGAAGATGTTGTTTGCTTTCATTACGATTGCGTGTATACATTTTGTCTAATTTACTGCTACTTTGTCATCAACAGCTGAGCTATACATGGTTATATCTGTATGTGTATGTATGTATGACTCGTATGTATGCTTGTATATGTATACGTATGCATATTATGTTGGTGTTGCCGTGGCACTGCATGCAAAGGAAACTGGAGCGTCTCATCATTCTCATGTGGAGAATAACACATGATGCCTCTTCGAAATTTCATTACATGGCTGGCTTCTCATTCCAGCGACTTCCATGCTATATCTCGTGCAGTGTCTCATGAGTTCATATTTTGCCGACACTTGGACCTTATAAACAGTAGGCCTATTAATTTCATGAGTTTATTTCATTGCAAGCAGTCAATGAATTTATACTGATCTGTTACAAGGTGGTGTTATATAGGCCTAATCATATATTATATTATATATATAATATATGATATATATATGATATATATATGATATATATGATATATATATATATATATATATATATATATATATATATATATATATGCAATGTCTTTATGGTCTGACCGTATCTGGTATACGATTTCAGACACTATACTAAGCTTACTTATAGGTCAATATATAATGCTGTATACTGCTGCTGCTCCCTTAACTGCGGTTCGCTTAAATTGCAGTTCATCCTACTCTATTATATTCTATCCTATCCTATTAATTCTATTCTGCTTTGCTCTGCTCTGCTATGAAGTAAGTCTAATTTAGTTCAATTGTGTTACTGTGCAAGATTTTAATTCGCGTAGGCCATAGGTCTTAGGATTTGTTCATGCTTAACGACGTCCATGATACATGCATGCACTAATATTGTTTAACGTTATCATTTTTATTAAATTTGTGCAGACGTTAATGTAAGATTGAATAAGATTTCAGTTGCCTTGTCATCATAACCATCATCATCATCATCAAAAACAATATTGGGCATCATCATTATCATCATCAGAATTATCAGCATTATCAACATCATCATCCTCGTGATATTCATCATTCGCATCATCAACAACAACAACAAAGACATCTGGTATCATGATAAGCATCATTATCGTCTTCGTCTTCGTCGTTGCCATCATCGCCGTTATCATCATCGTCGTCGTCGTCATCTTCATAGAAGAGTGGCATCATAATCAGTAAGCTCATGCACTGTAAGAGTGGTTGCATATATTTGCATGATGGGAGTTTCAATTAAGGATGCTAGGCTGCGGAGATTATTCTTGTCGACCAAGCGCTGCAACCGTTTCTCATCCATCTTCTAATTGTCGGATACATGTAAGTGGCGTCGACTGATGGTCATCGTGGACATGGACATCAGTCACTTGCAAGTGGACACTGATGATTGATGACCGGTGATATATTAGACGCCTATGACAATCACCTGCCACTGACTATAGTAATCGCCACTTAAGACCTTCAGCAGCCGAGCAACGTCCAGCCCGCCAGAAAACAATGACCAGTCCAGCAGAACAGAATGGTCAGCTCCAACCCATATTGCACCGTTGACCTTCGGGTGTGACATCTCTGCATGCTCAGTCACATTCGGTAGTACCACTTGAGATCATTCGATGCCAGGACCATCAACGCCTGCTGCTGCAACTGGGTGGAGGAGAGTGCAGGTGATGGGGCAGAAAGGGGTTCATGCTACAGGACATTGATCGGCCTTTTATGCTTCCATCAGCTGGTACTGCAGCTGCTCCGAAATGAGTTGATTCCCTCCTATCGATATAACTATGCGAGCATAAAAGAGGGCAAGAAAGAAACATCTAATACGCGTCCTATATATGGGCCTACCTATATATAGGCTGCAGTGTGCATACGACCCAAGAATTAAGAACGCCCAGCTCCAGCCCTTCGCACCTGCACTTGTACATGTCAATGCTCCCATCTATATCTATCCAACCCTCCTCCGTCCTTCCGTCCGTTCGTTCATCCGTTCGAAAATCTAAACATAGGCCTACTTAAATTTGCTTTCATTTTTTCACTGACGTCCCACGCATGCAAGTGCACTGTCTCAACCACTTATTATGATTATTATTGTTGTTGTTGTTGTTGTTGTTGTTGTTGTTGTTATTATTATTTTTATTATTATTATGCCTACATGGCCTACTAATGGTATACCGAGTGTTTGCACAAAGAGCAGCATCTTATATTCTTGCATGAGTGTCTCTTTCACGAATACTTGTGCATGAGGCCCTACAATCCTACATGGTCGTATTTAGGGGGGCTTACAGGTTCAAACCCCCTCAAATAAATTCCCGAATTAATTTTTTCTATGCCATTATATGTGAAATATCGAACATTTCTGATGGAACCCCTCCCCCGAAAACTTAAAACCCCTCCGAAATTATTCCTAGCTACGCCCATGAGGCTTTAAGCTTATTTGTATGATCCTGGTAATAGACTGGCGTATACAGTGTATACGAGCCTGTGATCTATTCATACAAAATAATATGTTTTGTTTTTCTTCCAGGTATAACTCCTTGAATCATCAGATGTACATGCGTTGGAGTTGACTGCCATTTAAACGACCACTAGACAGAAGCGATGAGCCACGCACACACACCCACACGCAGGGATGAAGAAATTTGAATACGACGTATGCATGCACAGAATAATTATGAAGAACTCTGAAGAAACATGAATCAATATAATAGGCCTACATAGACAAATATCGACTTAATGATAATAAGCTTAGCCAAAATATACACGTAAAGACTTTAGGGACAAGAATGTCTCGAAGCTGCTCTGACTTGCTTGCATCCTCATAATTTGAAGCGCATAGCAGAAACGTTAATTACAGCTGTCGTATACATGCATGTATATCGGTATACGATATGTGTGGTACACTGAATCACCCACGTTGTATGGCTATCGAAAGCGCTATATAAATAATGAGATATGTATAATATGTAAATGCGTTTTACAGAAAATACACATGCAGGCGAAGATTTGTTGGGATATATGTGCAGACCATATGTTTAATCCACGTTTACTATATGAATACTGGTGTTTAGAGAATCTATGACTATCAATTATAAAAGCGTTGGGAAAAATTAAATTTTGTCTGATATAAAATATTCTGTATTCTTGAAGTCCCTGCATTGCTAGACAAAGTCGTTCAGAAAATACTCCGATGGTTTGGACACAGTGGCGGCACGACACCAGGGCATGCAAGGGCAAATGTCATGGTAAAAAAGCCTTTGCCCTGGTCGTTGCCCTGCCAGAATTTTTGCCCTGCCGAGAATTTATTTGGGGCATAAACCGCCCCTGCACTGGTTGCTTGTATGATTGCCCTGGCTATATGCTCCGGTTACAAAAAATGTCTGGCGCCGCCACTGTTTGGACATGTATACATGGAGAGAATGCCATGCAGTTGACCGAATTCCACACAATGCAAAGCAAACAAAGACAGACCAACACAACGATGCATTGATATAGACAATATAAATGAGGACATAACATCACTTGGACTAACACTGAGAGGAGCAATCCCAAGCATTGAAAAAGGAGGGTCATGACGTCAACGAATGGTCCTTGCATCCATAAGATGTCGTTAAACATAGGATGTTTGACCAGTTTGTGCATTAGCATGCTTGCATATCTTATGCATTCAGAAAGAAGAAAGAGTGCATAACATAACATTACCGCAAGTGGTGCTTACACTTTAATCTAAACAACAAGAATTTATAAATATTTCTATATAAACAAAAAAAATATTAAACCTGTTTCAGGGTAGAAATGAGATAGAAAAATTACTCCATGCATGTAGTATAGGCTACTGAGACCTATTATGAGGCATTAAAGTTATAAATTATTAGATAGTTCACCAAGAGAATTAATAAAGGTGCAAATCAGTATGCACCAATTTAGCCTAAGCAGTAAGCTCCACTTGCCGTGATGTCATGATCGTTATGCACTCTTTCTGAATGCTGAGCAATACGTGCATAGGACACAAAAGCATGCCGGATCAATTAGTGAAACAGCGCCACTGCTAGTAGCCTACTCATACGAAAATGACTCCATGTAGACCTATGTTATTGTTGCCATTGAATATCAGAATCCTATGCACAATGCAGTTGTAATGAAGATGGCAGCAACAGAAATTGTAATCCTACGATTAATTGTAATATAAATTGACTGGAGGCTTACCTATAAAAAAAATTATGCACATTACATATTTATTTAGGCTACTATTTTTATTTCATAAATGAGCTACAGAATTAACTCACTCAACATATTTTCTCGATCTCTGTACAACATCTTATCTTATCTCACATTAAGGCGTGTTATTTATTAATTACTTTTCTTCCAAACTGCGCTATATGCATTGTCTTCATTACATTACATCATAATTAACATTTATGATGCTACATCGCAAGAAGTCTTCAGTGCGCAGTTCTAAAGCAAGGACAAAATATGCGCGACGTATAATGTTCTCTGACTTCTCTTATTCGGCCTACTGCAAATATAGGCCTAATAATAAAACTGTAGCCTAACCGTGATAGTTACTGTAGTCTGTAGCGACCTCTATGGTCAGCTGCACAAGTCCTGAAAATATACGTTGACAGCTACCGTGCATGAATGTATGGTACGACACAATCAGAATAAACGGTCGGTAATGTAGTTTTGTTCGAAAATAGCTTAGAAATTGAATCGGTCTAAGTTCTTTGATCGGTCGGGGGTTGCTGTAATTGGCCGCCAAGTTATTCATTTGATCGGAAGTGTAGAACCGGATGGAAAAACGACGGATCGCTAAACATACGAAGACCGCTCGCGCGAATAATGCTTGCCCTGGTCGAGGATTAACAAAGGAAAGCTCTTGCTGTGGCAGACCGCAGACCTTGCTGCAGCACGTCGTCGCATACACGACGCTATCCTCCCTTTTGTGGAAAGTGGATCGGTCCAGCGTTAGATGGGCGGGGCTTGCTAGATTGATTGGCAGATGGGCGGTGCGACTCCTGGAATCGGGGTCTCGCGCGCGGTCACGGTCGGAGTGTGCCGATGGCTGCGTCCGCCGAAGAAAGTAGTTCGGCACGGAAGTTGCGTCAGGAATGCTAATGAACCCTGACAGGAGCAGACACTGAATGGGGTTATGGTTGGGGGAAGGGCGAGGGTTGGAGCGAGTGACGAGGAGGAAGGGTAGACAGCGAGGAAGCCAAGAAAGAGACCATCGATCACCGTCATCAGATCAAAGCGCCGCCAAGCCGAAAGACAGAGGCACGGCGGCAACGACCAACGGAATTAGTCGCCGGCTTTTGGAGATAATTAAAAATGTAATTATCGCCCAAGTCGGGAACGTAATCCGCATCGAAAAGTCGGCTCCGTTTCGAGTTGGTGGATGGCGGAGAGGCCTCAAGTGGCACTGGGTGGCTGAGGGCCTCCGTGGCCCGGACGAATTTTCCCTCTCATTCTCCGGAACGAATCTCTTTCTTCGCCAATTGCGCTCAAGTGTGCACTAATAGACGACGTTGCCGTTTGAAGGAAGGTGCACGAGGGCTTGGCTAAATGTCACCGAGAAACTATACATCATTAATAAGAACTTTTGCACAGTCAGAGGCGGCGCTCGGTTTAAAAGGTGCAGAGTGGAGACAATTTGCCACACGTTCAAGACCCGTCTGCATGGCTGCCTGTCTCTGTCTCTGTCTGCCTATAAAACTATTCGTCTATAGATTTCTACATAGGTTATCTGTCTCGACTCTCACTGGGAGTATAGCCCATGTCTAACCATTGACATGCTCAGTGTTGGGTAAACTCACACAAGAAATGAGTTAAATCAAAACTCAACTCATGCACCTCAAAATGAGTTTAAACTCAAACTCAACTCATCCTAAGTGAAATGAGTTAACTCAAACTCAGTTGTTAAATGAGTTAACTCATCAACTCACTTGTCTCATACCAGCACGTTCTAATCGAACGTTGTACAAATACACAGTTACCAGGAAATGGTATCATCAGTTTATTATTACTAGTATAACTGTTATTATTATTAATGGGATAATGGATAAATCAGGTTATTATTACTGAGTCAAAGTAAACACCACAGTCCACATGTTTCACATCTCAAACATGACTGGTATTAGCTTTAAGCAGAAGTTTTTAAAAGTTGGTGTGTGACAGCCTGTTCCGATATTTAAAAAACCGGCTTGTTTCAACATAATATGTGCCGAGTGAGTTGAGTTTGAAATAATTGAGTTATAACTCAAACTCACAGAAAATATGAGTTAACTCAAACTCATAACTCACACTCTTTAAGATGAGTTAACTCAAACTCATAAATCACAGCAAGTGAGTTAACTCGTGAGTTTAAACTCATCTGAGTTAACTCATACCCAACACTGGACATGCTACTGGTGTAGGCCTACATAGTTATGCAAGAAATTAACCAGCCGAATTTATTACACGAGACAAAAACTTAAATTGTTGCTTCGATGTGCATCTTCGAGGTGTAGGCCTGTATAGGGTTCAAAAGCTCAAATTCAGTGATCCTGTATGCTTCAAAGAATGATAGAAATGGTGGATTCCAAAGACGCCATCCCTCTCGCTATATCATCGATACGTTATAGGCTAAGGTTTAAGGATCAGGTCAACGCGGTTTCCAGATCCTGCTTCTATACCATGCATCGGCGCCAGATACGTTTCATTCGCAGATCCCTTTCACTACATGCTATTACCACTCATGGGCGTCCGGAGGGGCACTTACCCCCCCCTTGAATTTTGGACATATTTTTAAAAGTCTCTCATCATCTTAGTTTTTAGCAATGAATGACTGATTTTCCACAATTTAATTTTTTCAAAACTAGTCGAGATTACCTGAAAAATTAAAAATATATAAAACCACTGACAAAACTTTTAACAGTTTTCTGTTTCAAAAAGTTCAGATATAGCTGAAAACAGATCCAGAACGCTAAAAAACAGGCTCCATATAATGTCAAATGCTTCCAAAAGCGCTGACGGCTGTTGGGATCCGCGCCAGACCCCTTAATCGCAGGAGCGAGCGCTGAGGGTGACGTGATGGGTTGCTATAGTGCCCCGTGCCAACATTCAAAACTTTGCCCCCTTAAAAATCCCCCACCCTTAAAAAAATTCCTGCGGACACCCATGTCACCACTCTGGTCCACGCCTTGATCTGTACTCGGGTGAAACTTTGGGAACGCTGTATACATTGACATCCCCTCTAATAATTCACAAACTTCAGTCTATGCTCAATGCCGCTGCTCGGATCCCCACTGGCGGCATTCAAAAGTGTGCTCATATCTCAGGCTCTATTCGGGATGACCTTCACTGGCTCCCTATTCAACAGGGTGTACTGTACAGTTTAAAACCCTTTCCCTCATGCGCAACTGCCTTGTCGGAGTGGTTCCGTCCTACCTGAGGTCTTTCTGCACTATGGTCTTCTTTGTATACCTACAAGGGCCTCTCTGCGATCGTCGGCTCGGGCCTTTTGGTTATCCCGCGTATGCCCTCTGCTGCGGCCCATTCGAGGTGCTTTGCTGTGTTGGGGAGGGGTAGTTTTGGGGTTTCCATTGGACGTGGTCGTAGTTTTCTACATTTTTAGTTTTTAAAAGTAATGCATTTATTTCTAGGGGCTTGAACCCGTAACCAACCAAAAAACGCTCATGTCCATCGCTGCTGGCTTTCCGACATAATAGTAATCGTTTAATAATTTCAAACTGACAAGTACGCAGTATGAATACAATTCATAGTATGAACGGATGATCACAAGTTATTACAGGAGTAGAATTTAACTGTTTGGCAGCCATGCAAGGAGCCCATCACGTCCTACTGTCACGTCTTACTGCTAATTTTTTCAACGCCATCTGGCGAATGAAAAGGCTGAATCGACCTGGGTATGAGGGTATTTGGAAGCCAGGAGCCTTCAAGCTTCCATCACTGACAATCATAGGCGCAACCACCCTATGGGACCCGTGGGACGCGTCCCCCCAACTTTCGAACAGGTTGGGACGGTCCCCTCCAACTTTTGAAAATTGTGAGGCAAACAAGAGCCAAAAATGCACACCATTTGGTATCAAATGCTCAAAATTGCTTCTGGGGCGGAGCCTCAGACCCCGATGGGGGGGACTTACGACGCTTCCCATACCGCCTAGTCGTTAGGAACTTCTTGCCTTCTGCAATCTCTCCTCTGTGTACCATTAATGCCAGTATACTACAAGGCTCTGGCCTTGGACCTACTGATATTGTCATAGCCATTTCTAAATACAGTAGAAACCGTCTCCCTAAATATGCCGACGATAGCTACTTGCAAGCTGGTCCCTGCTTCCTGCATTCTTTCTGAACTTGACCATGTCTCTAAGTGGGCAATGGGCATCCATTAGCAATCTTAAATTAAACCATGCTATGACCAGAGAAATGGTTGTCAAACGACCGAGGTCCAAACCTATTGTCCCTCCCTCCTCTCATCCCTGGCATCGAGCGGGTCCAGGAGATGGTTATTTTGGGCATAGGCGGAGACTTGGTCTTGGCTTTGGGGGGGACTGGCGAAGGAGCGGCCGAAGGACGATCGGCGAGGCGCGCAGCGCCGAGCAGGGGAGGGGTTTGGGGAGGGAGATGTGCCCCTCCTCATGTAAATTTTTTGAATTTCGACACTGTAATGGTAGCATTTTAAGCTGTCATCTGAACAAAATTGCTCTATAATTTGAGTGCTGATAGGAACCAGCTGTCACTCATAGCTTACATGTAGTTTGAGTCGTGTTTGAGTTTGGGGAGGGGTTTGGGGAGGGGATGTGACCCCTCCCCTACAGGGACGTCATTTCAGTTTTTTTCAGGGGGCAAGAAAAATTTTCGGGGCAAACTTGGCCAGCTTGTTAAGTTTTGCATTTAGTCTTCAATCACAGATGCAAATGGAATTATGAAGACTCATATTAAAGAAAAACTTTGGAAGCCTCCACACCACTGTCACAATAAGAATACGATCATGCTTAAACAACTTAATAGGCTTATTTGCTCAACAAAGGAGCATTCCTGGTCCTTTTTTCTGCAAAATTTCTTATGACAATTCAAAATAAATCAATTGTTCAGGTAATATTAGACTCAATTAATGCTCAACAAAGCCAAATCCACAAGACATTAATGAGACATTATAGACCTTAAAAATTCTTAATCACCTTGAGTTGCAGAGGCTACTGTTGATGGAGTTGTCAACAGTATATGTAAGCGGACACATACATTTGGAAATTGCTTGAAGGATTGCACTGCGTTAAAAAGTCCAACAGGTCCAGTGGTGTTAAATGGGTATATTCAAAATTTCCCTTATGTACAGAGGGTAAATGATGAATTTCTGTTATTGAGGTCAGCAGGATATTGCTTTGCTGAAGCTACAGCTTTTTCTGCCAACTCACTTTCAGAAGTGGTTAAATATTTCCACAAGAAATGAAACCTTTCTGCCAAATTTGATTAAATATGCATAACATATTCTGATGTTAAGGTTGATTGCTGAAAAAGCCAAGAGAAAAAACAAGCTTGTCTATAATTGTTTCGTGGACTTTCAGAAGGCATTTGATTCCATCAAGCATGACGTGACATGGGCAGTACTAAAGTCATATGGAGTAGGAAACAGACTGATACAAATACTAAGAAACATTGGTGATAGATCAAAATCTGCAGTGAAGGTGGGACGGGAAATAGGAGAATGGTTTTTAACTACGTTAGGGACAAGGCAAGGAGATCCAATTTCACCCAATACATTTATCACTTACTTGGAAAGAGTCATGGAAAATATACAAGACAATGGAACTGGAATCTCCGTACAGGGAGAACTGATTAATAACTTAAAATTTGCAGATGACATTGACTTGCTGGAGAATAGTTGTGAGAGGCTGCAGGAAAATGTTTGCACACTGAATACATCTGCACAACGGGCTGGATTAAAAATAAATGTAGATAAAACAAAAACAATGGTATTTGGCAAGAAGACAATAGACAGGGAAATAAAAGTGCAAGATGAGGTGATTGAGAATGTAACAGAATTTGTGTACTTAGGTAGTCTGTTAACATGGAATAATGATTGTACAAAGGACATAAAGGCAAGAATAGCAAAGGCAAAGGGAGTTATGGCAGGACTAAATTCCATCTGGAATAGTAAGCAAATTAGTTATAAGACAAAGCTGAATGTCTTGAAAACTTGCGTGTTTAGTACAGCTCTTTATGCGTGTGAGGCCTGGACAATTAAAAAGACTGATCATGATAAAATCCTTGCTTTTGAAATGTACTGCTATAGAAGAATATTGCATCTGAATTGGACAATGAAGGTGACAAATAAGGAGGTCCGAAGAAGATTACACATAAAGGAAGATCTAATACAGTCAGTAATGAGAAGGAAATTGGGTCTGTTTGGACATATATGCAGAATGGACAATAATAGAAAAATAAAAACTGTCATGATGGGTATGATGGATGGAAGTGGACGAAGAGGAAGACCTAACAGGGAATGGACTGATGACATCAGGGATTGGTGCAAACAAGACCTACACAGTTTGAGTGTATTGGCGCAAGACAGAGGATTATGGAAACGGATGACGAAATTTGCATTGGACACCTACGGGCTTTCGGCCCATGGATCCTGATGATCATGATGATGCATAACATAGGAAAACTTTGACTGTGAAATAAGTTCTATAATGTAAGACTGATGAATAGCAAATTAGCTTACCTTCACAGTAGTCAGTTTATTATTGATATTTACATCTACAACTACATGTAGGCAATATGTATCATAAGAGTTTTATCCATTAGCCGCATCACCCGATCCAAACAAAACGTGCAGAGAATGACACTCCAAACTGTATATAATATACCAATGGGACAATCTGTGTGACTGAAAGGTTTTGGCTTAGGCAAGGGCTCCTGGCTAGAAATTTGATATAGGTCTACTGCAAAACCTGGTTTCATGCATGAGAGCCAGAATGTGGGTGGGAGGCTAGTTGATGAGAGATATCGTCCTGATGGTAAAGCTGCATGGGAATGTTGGAAAAGGGTCATATAAGGTGAGTATAATGAAAGAAAGCATGAACATTAGCATTGACCTACATCATGTAGAGGCTATCAGGGGCTATCAATCTTACAACTATGCCGTTGACCGGTACCTCTGTGGGCTCTCTCGGCTAGTCGCCTTTGACAGGCAACTCTGTGTGTTCTCTCGGCCAGTCGGTATATGAGATAATCTGTGTGACTGAAAGGCTGGATTGCCTGTTCGTCTCCAGTTACATAGTACTTATGTAGCTAAAGCTAAATTTTTTTTAAATTTCCACACTGTAATGGTAGCATTTTAAGCTGTCATCTGAACAAAATTGCTTTATTATTTGAGTGCTGATGAGAACCAGCTGTCACTCGTAGCTATTACTATTATATTCATGAAATATTTCAGAAATATTGGGGGGATATAAGCAGCTCCGTCCCCCCACCTCAAGTTTTGGAGGGGACCGTCCCCCCTGTCCCCCCCTAAGTCTCCGCCCCTGATTTTGGGTGTCACTATCTCTGATCAGATTGGCTTTGGGGCACACATGGACAAAATATGCTGCAAACCCCGACAATCCATGTCCGCGCTACGTGTTTTGGTCGCTCACGGTTACCACTGTGAACGTCTCTTTGACATTGTTAGAGCTACTACCCTCGCACGGCTACTTTATGCCTCCCCTGTTTGGTGGGGATTTGCCACTGTAAGGGAACATAAACGCCTTAACGGTATTCTGAGAAAAATGACCCGTCCAGGCTTCCTCCCTGCCGATTTTCCTAGTTTTGACAAACACTATTCTAGAGCTTATTCTACTCTTTTCCGTTCAATTCTCTTAAACCCTTGTCACTTCCAGTTTATTCATATAATAAAGTCATATTTTTCACAGATCTAGATGGATTCGGTACTTTTATATCGAAATCATCGGTGAAAAATTTGAGGTAAATAAAAGCCCAAAATGTACTCCATTTGGCATCAAATGCTCAAAATTGCGTCGGCCCCCGATGGGGAGCTTACGACGCTCCCCATACCCCTAGTCGTTAGAGGCTTCTTGCCTTCGGCAATCGCAGCTTCGCGCCTTCGGCGCTCGCAATTCCCCCCCCCACTCAGACATTCTAGTAGGTCCCCCAACTTCTGGACCGTGGTTGCGCCCCTGCTGACAATCAATCACCATCATCTGCCTCAGGCTGCTCTATTACCCCTCGGGCTTCCACTCAAAACTGAAGTCTCATCTCTTCAAGAATTCATACCCTAACTCACCCGATCTTGCGCCTTCCAACTCTCGCCCTAAACGACACCCGCCTTAACAGATACTCTGAACTGGCAACCGGACTCGGACCTCCCCTGGACTACCCTTCCTTTCGACAACCCCTCTGACTCGACGCAGCGCTCGTGAATAAGCTGGTGCCCCGCGCGTAGCTGTCGAGTGGCGGCTTAGCAGTTTGGAGATTACGAGTATACGATTACGAAGGTGGATTTTTAGCAATCTCAGTTCAAGCGTCATTCCGTTAGCATATTCAGCTGTAAAAGAAGGGCCCTAGACGTTTGGTATAGGCATCACGGGCGATTGTTCAGTTATAGACCGACATCGTAATCGAACATTTATATAGCGCCACTCAAAACAGAGGCGCTCCCGACCCGGGTCAGTGTCTTCATTGGTAAAGAGAGGTTTTTATGCGCTGACGGAACTGGTCAAAAGAAATAGAGAAAAAGTCAGTCCTGTGGTAACTGGTTCCAGCTATTGGGACCAACACTAGCGAAACTCCTAGACATATGAACATTGGTTACTGTTTAACGACACTGTGTCATAACAAAGATGATTAGTGTCGCCCTCCTCCTTTCTCCAGGCTTGGGACTGACACTACCACAGGTAGGGTAGTGGCGGACATATGAACAAGCACGAATTTCGTTCATGAGGACGTTGCGCTAAGCTAACTGCTTAACACCTAGCGAATAACACAGAAATGAACCTGCCTGCAGACTTACGGTCATCGCATGAAACGGCTGATGCACCATCTAGCGAATGCTACGATAGACGAGCGATACGTGTATTAACTCTATTTGAATATCAAGCATTCGCCAGATCTAGGGTTTTCCTTGGTTTTTCGAAAACAGCATTAATTCCTGGCAAGAATTCATACCCTAACTATCAGCAAGATTAACTATGCTTACTCTCACACCAGATGACCCTTCTCGTCATTACAGAACAAATTCAGTTATACATGCTTATCTGCAATTCTTTTAGCATCTCGTCATGCTCGACTATTCTATATTAAACCAGAAATACAGCCTACAAAGCAGTGTTGCCAATGGAGAGAAGAATAATTTGAGACACTGAATTCAATGATGTGCTGAAAAACTCTCTTGCCAAAAAATTACATGTAGTTAGAAACAAGCAGTTAAATACTTACTACTTAAGATTTTGTGGTTAGATGACAGGTTACAACTTACAACTAATTTTCCAAATAGCAGTTAATAGCTACGTAAAAAGTATGTAGTTAGCTAAGTCTGTTGACTAATGTATTTAACTATTGCACTTCAATACTGCCTATCACTGAATGTGAACATATAGCAACTTTTAAAGATGTCTCAAAAGTACTGTGAACTGAAAATGCTGTGCCTTCAACAACTTTCAAATGTCTATCTGTTATATAGTCAAACTAAACACATTGTCCTTTTTTATTACAAACTGAATAGGAGATTCATGTACTTGTATACATTTTTGTGTCTGTCTACCTTACAAAACATTGTTACGTAAAAAGCTATCATCGGTTACAGCAGTTTAACACTTTAACGATGAGCTGCATTGGTTTCCCAGTCGCCTTCAGTACACTCTCATCATTAAAGTGTCAAGCACCAGTTTAGAGTCTAATCATTGTAATATTATTTTCTAGTTTAGCAGTTTTAATCCACAATTCTTATAGCTTTTTATGATTCTGATATATCAGCCACTGTCTGACTTGCAAGAAAAGTAACTCAACCTCTACAACACAAATATTTATTTTTTATGTGACATAATATTTAAAATCTTTCTACATTTATTCTCTCTCTCATATATACCAGAAAATATTAGTTGCTTATAACAGATAGCTTCAGCATTTCAAACCAACAATATTAACGACCTGCAACTAGTTTGTGACTAAAGCAAGTCCCTTTGAAACAGTCCTTGTACACAAAGTTAGCCATCTATTTTTCCAGTGGAGCATAGTTGATGAGCTTCTCGATAAGGTCGACGTGTGAAAGAATCATTCGTCGACAACAGTAGCGTTTCAGACGCAGGGCATCCAAAGCATCACTACAGAAACAAAATATCATATCATGTTAAGGTCACTTCTTATAAACTGGTCAATAAATTTAAGGCCAATATCATCGTGATTTCACTACTACAATGATGATGCAGGGTCAATGTCATACGGTCGCTATAAAAAACATAAACGTTAAAATTTTCCTTGGAAAACTGAGGATTTATTTGAGCATAAACACAAGAGCAGCACCTGTAATATTCTGTCAATTGGTTAAAATTGGACTTCTAAATAATTACACACTCCAATTCAAACACAGTATATGTTACCGAGGACCACTTGTCAGGATTTGCTTAACTGACATTTTCCATAAGCTGAAACCTTACAAGTCAGGCCACAAATTCCAGGACATTTGATCCGAAAATTATTCACTATGCTTTTAAAATATAATAAACATCGGGAAACAGCATAGAGTAATTCAATTTGTCTCCATCTAGTGTGTTACTAACATAATTTGGCTTTAACATAGCTTGCAGTGTAACCAGTTGGTAGCAAAATGAGCCTGAGATTCAGCTGAACGAATTAGATACATAAGGCAATAATCATGATCTTAGAGCACTTTACGGTTGATCTAACAAGTGAGAAGTGATCCAATGCGGACAAGAGAGCTATTTCAGCGTGCAGTCATGTGTGGGTAGCAGAAATGTGACTAGTCACTTCCCCACTGCTGGGCCATCTGTCTGTCCCCAGGTTTCAAACTGCCTCAATGACTCTGATGTATGTTAAACCAATTTAGGACAATCTTCTCACATGGGGACATGCTCCGATCCTGCATGCAACTGAGATGCAGTGCAAACTCTGGCCCGCATTGCCAATATCGGTCCATTAACACCTTTTTGATGGTGGGATCTTGGCTCTTCTTCATCTCATGATAACGCTTGCAACAAGCTGGTTCTGAACTGCATATGCTATAAGAAGTACAGTGTAACTTAACTGAGAACCAAGAACTGTACAGAACTCTTGCATAGCTCATTGCACACAAGAATGCATGCTTTAAAATAAATTTATTTATCAAACATTGTAACTCAAAATTTGAAACACAAGATAATGTTCACACCTTTCATTGTAGTCTGCTTGCAGAAGCTGAATATAAGCCTCCCACTTGTTTCCAATTACCTTACCACATGAGAAACATCGCACGGGTATAATCATCTGCAACATATTTTAAAAACGGAACATTCATCAATGCCAAAAATTCCAACACCAACAAAATTTTTATAGCGCAAAACCACATAAATTAAGAAAACAACTGTAGCTTTAAAAAACATGCAGCAACATCATAATGATGGGCAGCAATAGCAAGTTCTTGTGGCTAACAACCAGACCATGAAAGTTCACATGATCACAGGTTGTGGACCACGAGCTACTGATTCCAATCAGGGAATTGCAACTTCATCAAACTTACAGTGGCATGTGCCAAGGTGCAGTCAATTCTCCCAGCAGAAACCTTCTCACCTTTTCCGTGCTAATGCTGCCCTACACTGAAAGGGTCTACTTGAATTGCCGAAACCGATATCCAGAATAAGATGAAAATTTAAACTGACTTAAATTTAAATTTAATTCTGGAAAACAATTTTTCTACCAAACATTACAAATTCTGAAAACTAGTTTGGACCACTCTGTCACTCTCCTGAACATCATCCCAAAAAATTAGACTTGGGCAAATAATTTTGGTGAATAATCTATCGTTTTAGCATACCGGAATATTCGCCTATCAAAGTCCATGGTGTCATCATCGTAAATGCAAAATACATACGCACCTTTATGGAATGGCTCTACCATTAGTGGCAAGCTTATAGAATCGGGGGCTGAATGATATAGGAAGTAAGTATACTGGCGTCGTGTTGGCTACGGTCAGGTTAGGCATCATGAGGGTCGGTCGGTTAGGGTCAGGGTTAGTGTCGTCATCAGAAAATCTGGTGCCATCCGGCGTCCGTGCAGCATGCCCAAAGATACTGTGTAATCGTTCAGCCAACGGTACTATAAGTTTGCCCTATTAGTTTTATAATGCGGGAAAATGACAACATTGCAAGAGAAATTGCTATTTAGAATGGGTTTATCACAAAAAAGATCATTCAAAATGCTATTCAATTCAAGAAGGGAACAACCAAAGACCTTCAATACCAGCTTTAGCTTCTTATTGATTCACGTTTCTTCCTAATAAAATATCGTTTCCGGTTGTTTATGCTTATTTACAGACTCACAATTATTATTCTGGCGTGTGCGAACTATAGAGCCTACATGTTAACGCTGAAATTAATTTGTGACGCTAAAACAATAAGCAATAATGGGCGACTAATCGGGGACGTTAAAACGATAGAATACCACGGCTTTTCCTTGCAAAATAGTTTCGGGGATCCGCTTGAAATACCCGTTCGTGGGATACGCTACGCACCCACGAAAGTCACAAAAACTACTACTAATTTATAAATGCTCTAAATTAATCCACGAATGTCAAATTATAGCACTTAAATTTGGAGTTTTTAATTTATGTCATAAGTTACCTTGTCACAACTGAAAAATACGTAAAAAGCTAACTATGCAAAATTGTGAAATTATTCCAAGCGATAATTCAGCGACCGTTGAGCGGAAGTCAAGGACCTATTATACACAGGACTGGAATCTCCTTATGTAAGCGCGTTAGATAGAAAATGGCGGCTCATGGAGCCTGGCCACCTAGCGACAAAGGTGTAGAACCTCGTGTTTACCATGTTAAACGCCTATCTCCGTAGTTTAGATTATTTAACTGAAAGTCATTAAAAATATCTTTATATTTAATATTATTTACCTTTCTTTGTTCCTTAGAAACTGAAAGAAAAATAATCCTGATTTTATTTTCATCAAATTCGTGCAATTAATCGCTGAACAACACATCGGGACGTCCATGCTTTTTCATGTCCATAGACCCTTCTTACACCCGCATCGCTAGGTGGCGCCAGGCTCGTAGCCTTAAACCGGAAGTACACGATATTTTCACGAGTAACCAATCCTGTAATATAGAATCCTTGAGCGGAAGTATATCTTCAGTTCAGCCGTGGATATTATATCTGTTCATCACGCAGAGCTGTTTGAGTAAAGTAGATAAGTAAAAATGCAGGATAGATAATAAGATTAATTTTTGTTTCTTTAAATTCTCATCTCTCATGTTAAATTAAAATATTAAAGTTGCTAGAATTGATCAATGAACTAGTAAATATTTTTAGGATCTTGGGATAAAGTGAGAGTTCGGACTACTCTCTCGGATAACCCTTTTGACTAGACGCAGCGCTCGTGAATAAGCTGGTGCCCTGCGCTTGACTTTCGAGTGGCGCTTTAGAAGTTTGGAGATTACGATTACGATTACGAGAGTTGTCATAAAAGTAAAAGTATTAAAAATAATTACAATGTCACAGGTACTTTGTAGATAAAAGCTGAAACAAAATCCGTGACCAGTTTTATGCAATATGGGCCTATTTCACTGCGTACAATAATAGCTTAATCTTCTGCCTCTATATTTTCTACTGTACTCTACAAATGCAAGTACCTGTAGTTGAATCAGTGTGATTCTCGTTAACGATAACGATAACAAAAATGTTCGTTAACGAAAATAAAATGATTTCGTTAACGATAACTATAACTATAACTAAAAATATCATTAACTATAACTATAACTATAACGAAAATAACAATAACGAAAATTCATCTTTATTTTCGTTAATACAAAAAATGAAAATAGGAAGTGCAATATGGATGATTCGACATAAATGAGAACGAAAAATGCGATATTTTTATTATTCAATTTGTCAGTTACTTTGGAAATCCGTGTATTCATGAAGCTGAATGCATCCATGCTTCAAAGGCTTTCAAAGCTCTGAGCAAATTGTGAAACAGCGTGTTAATACGCACAATTTTGCTTATAGCCTTAATTATTGTAACTAAGTAGTAACTAAAATTAACTAAAATAAAAATCCATTAACTATAACTATAACTATAACTAAGAAATAATACTAACTATAACTATAACTATAACTAAAATAAAACCATTAACTATAACTGTAACTATAACTAAAATAAAATCTGTAAGGAGAATCACACTGAGTTGAATCTGCTGTCAAAATCACGTACGACCAACAATTAAGGCGTAGAATTTTGCGAACCGACAATCAGCTGTAATAGGCTTAAAGGTAAAGAAGCCGTTAGGAGCGCAATTATACGACTATTCTCTTGGATTTTTTGAATCATGCATGTTGTGCATTTCGATTGACCTTTAGGCTTTAGCAACAGTTCAATCGAATTTGCTTTTTGCTTGTGTAAAAAATTTATGCAAATTAGTACACATATTTTTCAATACTAACTTTGTTCCATCTTGTACATTATGACGAATCAATCATGGCGGTACATAAATAGGCCTAAGAGTTTACTTTATGAAAATAGCGATTATGTATTGAACTTTTATAGCGCTTTTAATTTTTAGACCGTACGGTAAAAAAGGAGGAACCGAACTAAATGACATCGTAATAATTGTAGATGTTCGCGTTTTTCTGTAGCGACCATATAGGTATTCTCAGTTATTGTAAGCAACTCTAATGCTGCTTATATTGTGCAAATTGACTGAAAACATTTTCGTGCCCTAGATTGTAGATTTGGAGCAAATAATTTCAATGTAGGCTATTGGGAGCTGGCCAAGTTTTCAAAACATCAAATAGTTATTAGGGGAACTACACTAAAAATACTCTTAAAGTAGGAATTTATATTTCCTACCATCTGGGATCGTTTCAACATAAAATTTGTCGTTTATTTAAGCGAGTTAGTGAAATCTAGAGCTATATTTTGATGTCATGCATGATCAGATCTTATCTGATCTGAAGGGATTTATGTTTTTGCGCGGTTGAATACACTGATCAATACGCGTGTCATGTCTATATAAAGAATGGATGGGAACGGAGATCATAATAATACGGTGGGTTATTGGCAATGTTTTTACGTATTTTGTAATGTAAAGTGCTGTGTTTTAAAATATTTCGTTAAAAATAAGGTATTCAAAAATCGATCTTTGTTTTTTCTGTAATAAGAAAACTTGAGCCTAGCTCTGCGGTCACGGCCCTACACTTTAACGGACTGACCCCCTATGATGCCTTCGGTCTTCTTCCGTGCACCGGTTATTTCCTGGGAAGCCTCCCTCCCTGGGTTACTACGTTGGTCCCGTAAAGAGACAGGCCGCGTCCTTGGAGCTGTCGGTGCGAATGATTAAGAGGCTGCGAATGTTTGCCGGGAAAGGCGGAGCCATGTCTAGGCCTACTAGTGCGTGTGTGAGTTTGAAATACGGCCGCTTCTGAACATTTCAAACAGGTCGAATGAGGATATCCATATGATAATAAATCGCCTTTGGTAGGCAAACCTTCGGCAATCCTCATAGTTAGTTTAGTGACTCAAGCATTCTGGGCAGGAGCAGTACGTACAGCAATTGCCTTGGCTTTGGTATGTGTGCAATCTGTGAGTTGAGTTCACGAGATATACACACCTAGTGCTGTGAGTGGAATTCCATTGGGTCGTTTACACACAGACAGTAAGGTATTCAACCATGATTCCAGATTTATTGCCGATGCTTCCCAGAGCAGTCTGTGGGAACACTGTGCGATAAACAAAACCGCATTCTCACCGAATGAAGAGGCTGGAGTCACATACAGTCTATGAAATTAGAGAGAATTGTGTGCCGAAATATTATATGAACTTTCCAAATATCGCTCTATGCATAATTTGTGATGTGAATTACTGACTTCTTGTCCAGCCGGAGTCATTTGGATTGTTTTATTAGATCTATTATTTGGTAAGTGCTAAAGGTATGTTACTGACCTGTTTTTTTGGTGTATTTCAACCTATATGGCTCATGTATTAGACCAAAATGTAAGCAGTGGACCACTTTTCACTGAGTCACAATTGGCATACATGACTTTTGTGTTTGGATTAGGGAGAATTGTAACTAGAGGGTTGCTGAAACTACTTTGTTACTGATGTGTGAAACTTGTTCTCATCTCTATGTTGGACGCTGCAAATGTAAAAAAGAATAATGTAGTTGCATGACGATAAGGTTTCATCCATTGTTGCATCATTTTTGTCTTTGTTTATGGTTTTTGTTTTACAAGTTGCGAGTTCTTTTTCAAATGAGGAAACTGTTTTAGGACAAGATCATCAGTTAAAAATAGGAAGTGATGTAACTTCTTGCCGAACAATGGCTCACAGCCGCTGCTTTCTTATAGGTTAGGACAACAATGAGCGCGTCTGCAGCAGCAGCAGCATCACAGCCGTCTCAAGTGGCTCCGTCTCTGGCTACTGACACCATATCGGTTGCGCTTGAAAGACTGAAAAATAGTCGAACCAAAAGTTTTGACCTACTGAATGGAATGGGGGACCTTACCGTTGCAAAATCGTACAAGAGAGAAACGAAACACAGGTTTGGTTACTGCTACTTTCCAATTGTTTCGCTGTAATGCAATCAGACATTTATATAGCACCTTTTGTAGCCTTTCCAAGTGGTGTGTCTTTTGGCTGTACATAACAAAGTAAATGAAGGTATGACTTCAGTTGAAAATGTATGTTTGACTGTTGGCTATTTGAGTAATACAGATGTCCCAGACAGCCATGTTGACTGGGCAAGAGTGGGTCTGTGTTAGAGAGTGACATGGGGAATTTCCCCACGGGAAAACCGATGTAAATCCCATGGTAATGGGGACAACAATTGCGATAATACCGCGGTAATGGGGGTTTACTCTGACGGTAATGGGGAATGAGCCAGCAATAAACGTGGGTGATGTTAAGAACTTGAAAACTGATAAGAAGATTTTTTTATTTCCTGAAGCCTAAGTATTAGTCAGAAATAGTCAGGACTTGGTTAATGCAAACTGTCAATAAGATAATAACAGACTGATGCAGTCAGCAATACAAATAGCTTTGTAAGCTAAAAAATGTTATTTTTTAAATTTGAATTGTTGTAAACTTTTTGCGGGGAATGTGATGTCATCTGCGGGGATGGGGAGAAAACCTGAGAGGATGGGGCAAGGATGGGGACAAACCATTAGGGATGGGGCGGGGATGGGGAAGACTTACTTGTTGCGGGGCAGGGATGGGGACGAGATAGTCTCTATGCGTCACTCTCTAGTCTGTGTTCTGTCACTTGCACAGGCTTGTGATCTGCTTTGGGTACAATAGTTTCTGCCATAAGTTGATTTGGCAGTTGTTAATACAGAATTGACAGTTGGGTTCAGAGCAACATGGCTTTGAGCTTATGTAGATTATTAATGTTTTTAACTTTTATATGGCAAAGGTAACAAGATAAATGTAAAACACCCATTTAATAGACGTCTCTGCATACTGTTACTCCACCGAGCAATGATCCTGGTATATGAAGATCTGTGAGCTCAGAAACAGCCACCGCAATCCATGATGAGGATGTATATCCTGTACGGAAAGGGTTTACAGAATTATAATGGATGCTTGCTAAAAAGGGTGCAAATAATTAAGACAAAAGGGCAAGTAGTAGCAAAAACTCAGTTTAAGGAATGAATTTTATGATTCTTAGTTAGTGTGATGATCATGCCCTGTTTTGTTATAGGTAATTCGTTGTTTCTTGGTTAATAACTTATCGTTAATTTTGCCCTTTTGGACACTGTTCTTTTTTAAATGTGTGCCATTTTTAGTATGTGCCATTTAAATTTACCAAAGGTTTTGAGATGCACCCTTTGAATAATGATCCAATCAGGAAACCTTAATAATTAGCAGTTACTGCACTGGATGATATAGATACATGATTAAGATAACTGACCGAAATTGTCACCAAAGCACGTTGCTGTGAGCAGCAGAACTTTTTTGCTTGTTGTTCCTAATTTCAGGTTTTAAGCTAAGATGGATTTATGAGGTCTGTGTGTATGTAGGAGCCTTTCTTTTAAGAAACTCTCAAAGGTCCTGGAATATCTTGTGCTCAGATTTTCGTATAACTGTAGTGTTGGATGGAAGATGAGGAAATGCATACCTTTGTTAGCAGGGTGTGATGGAACTGGATGACTGTTTATCAGGGTCACAGTTTGTTCATTTGGAGTCTTACTTATTTTTAAGCAATTTCTTATTTATTGTCTGATGTCAAATTATTAAAATCGAATTGTATATTTTCTAACAGAGTCTTTGTATTTTCTAACACAGAGTCTTTGTTAACCGAAGTCTACATCTGGAAAAGATTAAATTCTTCGGTATGGACATGGACTACACTTTAGCAGGTGACCTAATTTCATTGTCTGTTACGTTGATTTATGTGTACTCTGTACTCTCTGCTTCTTAGATATATACGTATATGTGAGATATGAGAGATGTGGTCCAGTTCTCAAGTGCCTACTCATGACTCACTGGGAGTGAAGGTACCAAAGCTGAGGGTGTCTCAAGTTTGAATGTATACGGGGTCATTTTTCATAAATTGGGGCTTTAGTTTTTGACCTTGTAGTGGGTCTAAATAATTCTGGAACATCTAAATTTTAATATTGTTGGTGAAGGTAAACTTATTTATACGAGAGAAATGGTGACTAAGAAAAACAATGATGCAAAAGACTTAAACAGAGAGTTTTATCAAGTACTACTGAAATAGTGATGACCTGGCCAGACTGAAGTTGTAGCTCTTTTTACGAAGTGTGTCAATTTTACAAGCACATAGCAAGCTTCACTTAGTTCATAATGCAGTATTGATTCCTGATTTACTGATTTTAAAAGTAAATTTAAGTAGTTATAAAGTCGTGTTTGTAGGCGTAAAAGTAAAGTTTAGTTTGAGTGGTTAATATAAACAACTTACAGATATGCATTGTAAGTTGCAGGTAATTTAATGCTATTTCACCATTGTTTTGTATTACGTTTAGCTACTATGTTGGTTGATGCATACATTAGACAGGTGGGAGGAGCAAAGTTAAGGTTTTTTATGACTATCTAACACCAACCGACTTACAGTACCTTTTCCAGTGAAGCAGTTTATCTCTTGGCCCTGCGTATGTAGCATGTCTGTGTACAGAACTTCATGTTGTGCTTCGCTCCCTCTCTCATGATGCTGCAGTGGTCCTAGTCCATGCCTTTGTTACCAGCAGAATTATATTAGACCATTGTTCAAGACTGCAAAAAGTTGCAGTCACTTAAAGAATTTATGTAAAGCACTCTTGTTTTATAGTTTTGAGAGTCCGGAATGATGTAGGAACTGTTCGGTACTGAAAAACTCTTCTCCTTTGGATTGGATGCCATTGATTATCTCCGAGATATCTTGATGGGGTCCTTGAGTTAAGAGAGCACAGATGATGATGATATGAAGATATGGCAGATGTGAATACAGCAGAAGCTATTTTTTCATCCATGTGAATCGTTTCCAGATTTCTTTCGCCACTGTGGGCCGTGATTATCCTGAGGCACAGTTACTGGAGTTCATTGACCTAAGTCGCTGTGCTGTTGATGTTTTGTTGTCAAGATCATCAGCTGCAAAATAAACAGCACATTATCATGTCAAGGATTAGCATGTCACTCACGTAGTTAACTTATGGGTTTATGTTATTTTGGATTAATAATTATAAATAGTAAGCACAGCAGAGATTTATGTGTGTGTCAGGCTGTGTCAAGTTGTTTGTTTACATGAGAAACAACAGATTACTAGATGTGGGAGAAGACTGAAGATATCTTATCGAATTGTTTGCACTGGCTTTACTGATATAGCCTTATCACTGACATGAATTATGATTAGAAAGTTCATGTAAGCGTATGGTTGAGTTTAACTGCATGTAGACTCAGTTGCTAAACGTGCAGCCACCATATTGTGCAGCATATGGACCTCTTTGGCCAATGACAGCACACAAGAACCATCGAACTTTGGATCTGATCACTGCTAAATATATATTTAACTGGCTTTTAGGATTTGGTTGTACTATTTTTTATTTGGCTGTAGTGCGGGCCTCGACTACTTGGGTGGGGTGGCCAGATGGGGTGTACACTGTACACTAGTCTTATAACTTAAGGCTGTGGATTTGAGACGCACTTGGAAGGCTACCATTTTCTTGACTTTGTTGTGTGAATTGTTATTGATTTTGGACATGTACCATGGCCGAAAGCCCCAACAAGCAGGCCATGCTTCTTGCGTCATGAAGTATTGCCTATTGTCTTTCCCATGTAGTGCAAAAACTGAGTTTTTCCACTAGCTATAAACCAGGTGTTTTAAAATAATAAGGGTGCAATGCTTTCTACTTGTTGTGCAAACATGGGTTTTCCATAGTTTGTGTACCGGGTTGCCCGTTTGGAAGAAGAAGTGGATGCTTTCCAGTTGCAGTGCAAATGCAGGCTTTGTCCACAGACTGTATACGAGATACTTGTAAAACTAGTCCAAGGTATAGCTGATAATGTGAAGCTATGTAATTTCCTGGAGCTGAACGAGATATGTGGTCCATGTTCAAGTGCATAAATTTGCTGATTGGAACTTGGTGCATAACGTGGCAGCTAACGAGAACACTGGAAAATGTTGTGAGCATTATGAAAACTGTGAGAATCCACCTTTCCCAAAATAGACTGAATGGAGTGAGTATAAAACAATAAGCCGTTTGTGTAAGTACAATAGACCTATTTGAAGGCTCCACTGCACTGCAATAAAAGTCTGTGCATTACAAACTGTCTCAATAATATTCTATATAGTAATATTACTGCGAATCCAGAAATAGAAGTGTTAGAAATGCTGGAGCATCGGTAGTTGTACAGTAGTGAAGGTGGAGAGGCGGGTCGAAGAGAGAGAGCAGGGTGTTTGATCAAGGCCAGAAATTTCTAGAAATAGCTAAATCTTGTGATAGAACGGATATTATATACTAGTATTATCTTGTCACCATTTGGACAATGACTGACAACAGTTTTTACTGTATGTATTTGTTTCGCTTTATAGTTGATGTGCTTAAATGTAGCATAATTAATTCAAAGCAGATTCCTGCATTCTGATTCACTCGTTTGCATTTGCAGGCACGTGCATATATATATACTTACCTACGTGCATATATATATGTATATATATATATATATATATGCCTCTGTAGACATTAAGTGTGGAACAACTGCTTATCTTCTGTTTATAGTGTGGGCTGGCTTTATCGTTACATAACAGTTTGATTGTTGCCTTGTTCTCAGTTTTCGTCCAGCTGGTATATTGCTGATGTGACCATGTGCTAACTAGGGACTGCTTAACAAGAGAAAGAGAAAGTAAACAGGCTGACTGGATTGCAAAGGAGTTGTTAGGCACGTCTAGCATAAATCTGTTAAGAAATATCTTGACCAACACCTTGTGAATGTATCACCAGAGCCAGTACAGTTTATTGATATCAAGAGCATTTTTAATAAAATACTTTTATTATGTGTTTGGTGTATTAACAAGAAGAACAAGGTGAAAACTAATATGAGGCCAGACTGAATCTGTGTAAGGCAGTTTGCATTGATATTGTATTGCAGTTTTGTTTAGAAGTTTATTGAAAAGTTTTGTGAAAAAAAGGAAAAGCTAAGATGTTAAAGTTGTCTTAAAACTTGTGTGCTGTTTATGAGATTGAGATTTTCAGGTTATTACATGTATTGTGAACCTTGCAGTATAATTTTTGGAGGTTTTTGATTCATTTTGCTCTGCTTTGTATCCTTATTTGTGGGGCATTGCGTTTCCTTCCATTTTGGTTTTAGTTCTCTAACTTAATTGAAAATGAGGTAGCAAAGTAGCTGAGTGCCTCTGTATGGGGAACAACAAGTTTTGCCTATGTGGCCTGAGCTCCTCAGCCTTTCTCTTCCGCTGATCCAGAAATGCCTCAAAGTCCATTTTATTTGTTAGTGATATTACTGACTTGGGTCGGGAGCGCCTCTGAATGGTTGAGTGGCAATGTTATAAATGTTCTATTACAATATGAAATTACAGTGCCTAAACAAGTGTATGAGACCATCATCTGTATAATTCTTTTAACCCTTTAACGACGAGCTGCCTATGGTTTCCCATACATTTTAGTACACGCTCGTTGTTAAAGGGTTAATGCAGAACTAGCGTTTATTGTATTTTCTGTCTTATTGTTTCATTTGTTGTTTTAGTTTACAAGTCTCCGCAATATGAATCGTTAGCGTTTAAACTGGTTGTTGAACGGTTAATCAACATTGGTTATCCAGAAGCCATCAGGGACTTTGAATACGATCCTTCATTCTCTGTACGGTGAGTTACTTATCTAGACACTCAATCATAGACCCGTTTAAGTAGTCTGGCATAAAGTGCTGCCTACGCTAGAGATAAATGGTATTAAAGTTCATTATGAAGATAATGTTGAAGATAAGGAGATTATGTTGATAGGTAAGCAAACAGTTCTCAGATAGGCGTAACAAAATTAAATTGTCACTCTATTACTCAGAATACAAACAAAATGACCTTCCTTATTTTAGTATTATTGAAAACATAAAGAATAAGCTACCTTTTAGACATTGTGAGACTGTTAAAGTGTTTGAATGTGGTTAAAAACTGAGATTTTGCCAGAGTACCCTGAATTGCAATGTGACAGTGCAACAGCACTGATTGTAAGTTTATTTCGAAGTCCATTAGCATGCTGGACTATGTGTTGGCCCTGATTGGGTGTTTCAATTCTAGTGTAGACTAGTGATGTCCAAAAGATGGTCCATGTTTTCTGCTCCAGTTTCCTCGTACTGAACTACTGCTAAAATGAGTGCAGTGGGAAGATCAGGAGGTGAGGGAGAGGACTAGGCCTATCAACAGGCGCCCGGGGGGGGGGGGCTATCTGACCAAAGGGTGGCACCTGGGCCATGAATCATATGTCTAAAAGAGGATCAAAGAAAGCATGATTATTCTATGACCATTGCTGTATAGGTCACTGGCTCATTAATGTGCTTATTAACGTGCAGTTTTTCTATGGACTGTGAAGCCATGGGGTACTACTACTAGATATTCGTTTTATTGTGGGAGTATCAGTTGCAGTTGACACCAGGTCCTGTCAATCAATCAGTGAAGTATGTAAAGTTATAAGTTTCATTAGTCTCTACCAGTCAATAGAAATTAATGAGTGCACTGTGGTACTGGTGAGCTGACAGATGTCATAGCTTCATGGGCTAGGTGACTGATTAACACTTTAATGACCAGCTGCATTGGTTTCCCTATCACTTTCAGTACACTCTTATTGTTAAACTGTTAAAAAACTTGTATGCCTGGTGCATATAAATGACTCGCGTGTGGCCTGTTAGATGATTGCTATATCATCGAATGATGGAGTAACAAATGGTGAATGGACTCTAACACTTCATACCCAGGGCTGCCTCGTGGGATTGGCTTAAGGGACTGCGCTTCTTATTCTATGAGCCTCTGAATTATGTACGTATGGTTATGGGTATTTATATAGCACCTTTTAGGACTTCTCAAAGGCAGCGTAATTCACTGAAGCCCTATGCCAGTGATTGGACATTTTTTCACTCTGTTTGGGTTGGTTTAATTAGAAAACTTTATAATTATCTATTTGCATTGAATCAGTATTTGACTTTTGACTGGATAATGCTGAAACAAGTGATTTCTTGTGCTCCAGGGGTCTTTGGTTTGACACGAAATACGGCAATCTGCTGAAGGTCGATGCCTATGGAAACCTTTTGGTCTGTGTTCATGGTTTCAGTTTCTTGGAACCGTACGTCACGTTCTTTATTTTATTCCCTATATTCTTTATTCTCCATAAAACGTTTTCAAATTCAGTGATTGTTATGTCCTTTTGGATTGTATATCTTTTGCTGTGATTTTTACTTGTGCTGCACGTAGTCATCATATAAAATCAAATCCTTTGAGGTCTAATATTTCTACTGATTTTATATGTTAAAAATCACTTGTGCTGGGTAATTAGAAACAAAACTTATAGTGGATTATACTTTTACAACGAAATTTTATTGAATTCTTTGTATCTTTAAAAATTTACTCATGTACAGTGTATGCTTTGAGCAACACAATACTTTTGGGTTGTCAACCATTTTCCAGTAATAATATGAATATTCTAATATTGCATTTAGTAATTATCCATATTGGCACATAGACGACTAAAGAGTTGTAATGAAAGTAGTCTTAATCAATTTTCTTTGTAATGTAATGTGGTAATCCATTAAATGTTGGCAAAATGCCTTTGTAGCATCCTGTTGCAATAGCCAGTTTGGAACAAGTGAAGCTTTCTAGCCGGTCTTAGGGTCTCACGGATCATACCCGGGTAACTGCCTAGCTTTGTCCAATGGATTGTCATTTTGAAATGTAGAAGTGACCACCATGAATGATGATAACAGCTCTATAGCAGTTTTCACTTGAGATTAGAATAATATATCAGATAGGTTCGAATACACTTCGTTGTTCATTGTGTCAAGGTTAGAGCTCATTCATGAGATGCTCTGTTTGTATTAGTCCTGTTCAAAGGCTGACTAATACGTTGGTTAAGGTTAAGTGCTCTCTAAGTCTTACAAGAAGGTAACGTCTCCATATGGATTACATGGTTCATGATGTTCTTGAAAGTTCCAAACTAACCGGAGACATATTCTTATGTACATTCATACATACTCACTTGAATTCATGCATACGTACATACACTCGAGAGCACCAAACTTTGAACTCTGGGTGTAAAGTTGAGAAAAACTTGTTGGTGACCAGTCTGCCGTCAAGTGATGCTATGACGTGTTTGAAAAGATCACAGATGGCCAGGTTCTCATTGTATTTTTTCTGTAATTGCAGATCTGAAATTCGACTGCTGTATCCCAACAAATTCATTCAGTTGGATGAAGGTCGAATATTTGTTTTGAACACTTTGTTCAACTTACCAGGTCAGTGGTTAGGTTTTACAAGGCAGAAACAAATACAACGAATTTAAAAATTCTTCTAATCTTTAAAGTAGTTTGTGTTTCCCAGCAGCATTGTTAGTCTGGTGGTGTTTCTATTCTCTTTTTGTATTACTACAATACAACTCAAGTTGTTACTGGTTTTGTTTTCCTCTTTTTTGATGGTTGATAAATTTTGTAGAAAAAGAAATTGAATTTTTTTATTAGTTTATTTATGTCAGCAGTTGTGGAAAATGGCAGTATTAGCAAAGGTGATAATTAAAGTTGTATATAATGGTTTCTGTTTTGTGCAAATGTTTAAACTCAAGAGTTACTGATAATAGTAAACAATGGCAACAGCTATAGTTTATCAGATACAACCTGTAAATCTTTTACTGTGAATACATTCTGTACAAAATCTACAAGAACATCCGTTTTACTCGACAAACGGAAGTTCATAAACATCACTTTCTGGCCACAGTGCGTAACAGTCAATTTTTCCTTCAAGTATGGAACTGTTTGTTCCACACTACATCTATCCTTATCTGTGGAAAACACTTCTGACTACCACACTTTCAGTCTCTTCCAGTCACTGTCCGCTGTGAGACAGTCAACTTTTATTTTAAGGGCTACTTTTTTGTCAGGTCTTAACACTTCAGTTATCTAATTGTTTCTGGTCCACTAAGCTAACCTGATTGGACTTGCCTCTTAATGTCAGTTTGTATTTAAGCAATTAGTTTCGCATGAATTCCTATTTATTCTTTCCATACAGATAATGAGTTTACACATGAACAGAACATTTCTCTATTGCTATATGGAGATGTCATGTTTAACGCTTTAATGATGAGCGTGTACTAAAAGTGACTGGGAAACCACTGCAGCTTGTCGTTAAAGTGTTAAGGGAGTGATTGTGCAATTGGGCTGACTGATCATTTTACGGGATTTGTTTTTCTTACAGAAACATACCTTTTGGCATGTCTTGTCGACTACTTTACAAATTCGGATCAATATACAAAGTGAGTTTGTAGTTTTATGGCAAATTTCCTTACTTTTAGAATGAAAATAAAAATCTTGTGTCGGCTGAAGCTTCAATACAATGCTTATGTAACAGAACTCTTTCTGATGCTGCTTTAAGAAACTTCTGATTGATATTCAAAGTATTGTTGTTGTGATTAGGTTTCTGGTTGAGTAAGTTATGCAGTTGTCCCAAGTTTTTATGTAGCTCCTATTTGAACCTAACAAAGGCATGTAGAACTTCACAGCGGTGCTTAGTACACGACAAAGGGTGCTAAGGACCATGCAAAGGTGCTAAAGACCCAGCAGAAGCGCCAAGGACCTTGCAAAGGTGCTAAGGTATTACTTGGCATTTGTGGTATTTTTGTTTCAGTGCAAAATCTTTAATTGCATTTAATTATAAAAAGAAATTGAGGTAATTATAAGTGCCTAATTGTGTATTGTGAAGTGATAAAATTTTTAAGCTTTAAAATTTTACAAGGTGACTAAACCAAGGGTAACTCAGTGTGTAGTGGTAGTAATTCAATAAGCTTTGTAATTTTGCAAAGTTTGTAAATTTAGGGTAATATTATTAAACATTTTAAAAACATAGATTGGAACTATTAAAGATGCAATTTTTATAAATGGCATTGCTTTGATTATGAATGGATTAATTATGTCTACTTTACTGATCAGGTGTATGTATAAAGAAATGCCTTATATATGATTCATTAAAAATATTGCTGTTGTCATTGAGGCAAAAGACAATAGTGTTATATATTTAGTGCTTTTATAAGGTTAGTGAATGCACTTTTTAAGAAGCCAGGTCTAACATACATACATTGTGGCAAATTGGGCATCATGTTTCTATGATCCTGTTCAGGTCTTCAGTTATTTATTTATATAGATATGTGTGTAGGCTGGTGCTACTTCTCCAAACAGTATGCTGGTGTGAATGGGGAAATAGGTGGCGTGCTGTATGAAGTCCTGTTTACACACCTTGGCTTGTTTCCCAATGTCTACGATTTGTTCTACTAAATTTCCACGTAACTGAACTGGGATTTGTTTTGCCATTCAGTTTTTCATACTGGTGCTTGATAATGTACGAGAAGTTTGTAGATTAGGCTTGATGCTGTGTTAACTGACTTGTTCAGTGCCAGAATCATTAGTTGTTCTGGCTGGGTTGAGAAGGTTGTAGGCTGTACATGTTATTTGTGTTCTTCATAATTACCTTATTTTTGCGTCTCTTCTGCAAATGCTTGAAGACCACTCTGTTCGATTGTGGTTTCATTTTGTTAGGTTGGAGGTGCCTCTGATGAATCTGTCTTGAAGTGGAGCTATAAAAATCTACAATTACAAAATTATAATTACCAATTCAGCTACATAAGGGTGTTATTAAAAACTGCTTTTTCTGGCTTTATCTTCCTTGTTGCAGTAACTCTACCGTATGAGTGCTTGATCTTTTCTTGAAGGGGTGCTACATAAATTCTCATAATGTCTGAATGAATGAATGAATCTGTTTATTTGAACCTCAACCTGTCCAGACATTGCATCAATTTGTATCCAAGGTTTTGACTAAAAATGGCTTTTTTGAGTGAAGAAGGAATTATGGAGTTTATGAGTATGACTGTGGTCAGTGACAAAGGTCACAGCGTCTTTGGTTAAATTCTTTTATGGTTAGAAGTTAACATTAGCTGTCAAACAATTGCAATTGTAGACAATGTCCCTTTGAGCCAGGAATTGGCTGTTGCTTGTTAGAATGTGTTTACATGAAATATGATAAGCTTTGAGAACATTTTTTATCACAGGATTTCAAATGCTTGGCCTAAAAGAAAGCCTGGTTGTTGGGATGGCCCTTTTTTCTTGATGGAGTCCATTACATGGCCACATGAAATTTTTAGCTGGATGCTATTGTATTACAAGTGTTGAACGAGTTTAAAGATGATGTATGAAAAGATTTGCGCTTTGACTGTGGTAGCTTGTTGCTCAGTTCTCTGATCAGTTATTTTATTTAGTTGTGGACCAGAAAAGGCAGACTTGTGCGTCAGTAATTTATTTCTGCTGTTTTCATTACCATAATGGACTTTTTGTACGGAAGTCATGTCCGTAGGATGAGTTTTAGTGTTTTCAATAAGCACTGAAATTTGGTAATGGCCCACAGCAGTTCAGAGTTAAAGTTTTAAGCCTATTAACAGGAAATATTGCCCCATAACAGACTGGATAAGGTAAGAGTGAAAGATAGTCAGAAATATGAGGGGTAGAGAATTTCCAAAGATGGGACCACCAGACCAGCTTCTGTGAAGTGCGCAGGCATAGACAAGACATGTGTATCTGGAACCAGATACTTCCCAGCAGATGCTGAGTGAAGAGAGACGGGAGCAGCCTTTCACTAAGCTATCAGGTAAGGCCTGGGATGATAGGATGGCAGATGATTTTCTGAGCTTAGTATATGAGGAGTTCAAGACATGGCCGTTCATCCTGGTGCTTGACTCCTGTTAGAGGAGGCGGTGTGCAGGAAGTGGAGGAAACAGTGTAATAATAACAAACAATTCCCAATATTCTGTGGTCGATAGAGTGATATGTGTTATTTTTAGCACAGGTGAAGCATTCAACAGAAAAATTAATTTATAGCTTATGAAATAAAATTGAATCATGTTTCTGGCTGACTGTTTTCATTAGCTACTAAGCTGCAGCTTCAGTTTAGTTGATGCCTTTTGCTTGATGCAGTATATGTGGGTGTGTGTAGGGGATAACCTCCCTCTATCTGTCAGCTCATCTCCCCTTAGATGTATTTTCCCAGTCAATACAGGGCTGCCCACAACCTATATGCTGCTTCCAACTACAAATTGCACCGACCTGGTTGATTATATGTGGGCAGGCCAGAACAGAAGGGGGACAGAGGGCCAGGTTGCACGGGCCTTGTCTTTTCTCTCTGATAGAGAGTCAAAGGGGAAAGGGAATCCCTTAGCATATAGATTAATGCAGATAAAATATGAGCAGTTTTAAATTAATGGACCTGCATTTTCCCATCTGGTCTGGGCCTATTACCAGCTTTGCAACAGACCTGTATGTGGGAACCAAAGGTTATCTGCTTGACACCCAAATTTTTTGTACATAGTGATTGATTGTATTGTGCTTTCTGGATGTGGTGAGGCTGGATGTTTATAATCAATAAGAGGATCTGATAATGATAGGAGGAAACTGTTAGATGAGACCAGTAAACAAATTCACTGTAATTTTCTTTTAAAATAAGTTTTATTTTGGTTATTTCATAGAAGTTATAGTATTTAGTGTTTTCATTTTGTCTTTTCTGTTTTCTTTCAGGCTGCTGTCTAGGCAAGCTGCTTTATAGTTAAGTTTTGTTAAGACGTGTTTGTGATTTGTGGTGTGCTGTGCTTGTGTCTTATAACTTGTTGTGGTTTGTGTGTTTCCCTGTCTTTCCTCTTCCCGTGCATGTTTCCTCTCTGCTAACCTGACAATATCATCTTGTTTGAAGAGTGTCATTTTCAGTAGTCTTGGACTTCTTTGCAAAGGAGTTTGAGAAGTGTTACTGTGTAGTATAGTATCATGGTACTTTGGTCTTTCTAACTTTAAATAAGTACTTTGCAATCAAGGGATTGGTCTTGTAACCTCTATCCCACTGCTGTGTAACAACTTCTGTTTGTAACATATCTTCTCTTTCTATAACATTTTTCCAAAAGAAATAGGTTTGCTGCATTTGGTACTTATGCAGTCTTGGTTAGAAACTAACTAAGACTGTGATGTATTATGAAAGTTAGTGTTTATATGAAATATGAGAAATGTTGACAACTTTTTGATGTCAGAGATGGTTGCTGCAATTACTGGGCTAATTAGTGAGAGATTGTGGAGTCTGGGGTAAAATGAAAAACACTTGGAAGTGTTAGAAAGCTTGGCTTTTGGGAGTTGAGCTTATGTCCACATCTCTGCCACATGAAATTGTAACTTGTTCATTCATTCATTCATTCCGGATATTTATATAGCGCCTCTTCAAGAAACCTACTCAGAGGCGCTCAACTTGTGAATGTAATTGCTTCATTATCCTTCTGCTTTTCACTAATGGTTGTTGTGAACCTCCACATGGCCTTGTATTAATTATTGTTTTTCTGATACATGTATCATTTAATTTTTCAATTTCATACCAGCATTTGGCAGATTGTCTTGTTGCAATTTTTAACAAATTGACTACAGGAACTTAAATAATTAGACAGCACTGCACACTATTCATTCACTCGTTCATTCATTTTATTTATAAATTGTTCACAACAAGTGCATCATAAACTGCAAAAGGTGGAATACTACTGTGTCGTACAAAGTTCACACTCAGAAGAGACTAAGATCCTGTTTAAGTTTTTTTAAGGTAGTGTCTATGAATAGCACATACCGGATATGTAAAGTTCTGTAACACTGTTTAATGACGAGGAAGTACAGCTCGTCATTAAAGTGTTAAATTAATTGGACAACTGTGTGACAGTGTTTTTGTGCTTAGAAATCAGGTGGCATGTTGTCAGTGTCTTTGAATATTTTAGCCACACTAGTATTTGCTAACTGAGTGATTGTGAAAAGAACCAGGCAGCACTGGTGAAACTGAATGTTGGCCATTTGTGATTGTTTTATGTGGAAGCCAGGGCATCATCTGTGTTGATTTAAGCAGGCAGTAAAAGATTGATTTATGCTATTCATAAGCATAACACTTTTGTGCTGACCTGTGACTGCAGTGAGTCACATATTTTGAGCTCATGATTTAGAAATCAATTACAAGTCCCATGGTCTTCTATGAGGTTTGGCGACTGTTCCTACTCTCTTGCTGGACCCACCACATGGAACAGTCTTCCTGACCATGTGAAGAATGCACCATCTCTGAAGAACTTCAAATCACAACTCAAGACCAATTTTTTCAACTATCATGACTGTCATTCCTTTATTTTTGAACTCGTGTACAGCACCATTTCCTTCGGCCTCGACTGTGCTACAGCACTATCTGAATCATCTTATTATTTTTATTGTTATTATTAGTAATACTTAATTGGGCTGTGATATAAATCCATTAGATTTCTTTGAACTGCTGATTTGCTTTTCCCAGGACTCTTTGATCCAGTTTGAGTCCATGGATCCCATTTTCACCTTGATTTTTCTACTCTGGAAATGTTTCTACTCTGGAAATCATGATCAGCACTACTTACATTTGCTACTCACTCTAGTCTTGTCCAACTTCTTAAGAAGACTATAGTGCTTAAATCTTCATAAAGTTAATGGCTTGCTCAGTGAGTAATGCCCATGAAAAGCCCTCTACTGAGAATTTAAGATAACGCCAGATCTGTGAATCCGTGAAGAGCCTTTTAGTTTAACAGCTTGTTCAGTAGGTTTCAAGTTTTTCTTTGGGCTCTCCTACTGACATGATGCTGAAAAAGTGTGGTGGCCCTGACCCATTGCTTCGGGTATTTTATCAGCGTGTTCTTGGTTCTCGTCTTTACATGTTTTATATTGGCTCGCTGTGTGGCTATCTTAGCTTCAGGTGTTATACAGTAGACGTAAACCATGTAGCACAGTTGCCAATCAGTTGAGTGATTACCTTTTGTGAGGTGCAGTTTCAACCCCCCTCCCCTGCTCCGACTTTCGCTACCTTAAGCTATTCATTAACACTCGTTATTGCTTGGCACTATCAATTGAAGCCTTGTACATTAGAGATATCTGTGCCATACAAATGTATTCAATAGAAAAGATGCTTAGGCGAGTTAATAAGGCATACAAATCAATCGAATTATAAGTCTTAAGCACAATCTAGTCACATAAACATGGCTGCCTAAAAGGCCTACAGGAGTATGAGAAGTTCCATCTGATTGTAATTATTCTGTAGGTTGTTAAACCGAAAAAATAACTGTTAGAGTTCTTAACTTTTTCTTAAGTAATATAAATTGCTTTGTAATTAAAGTTGCCTGGTAATTTAAATTACATCTAATCAGAAACTATCCTCTAAATGAAAGGTTGGATCAACTAATTAATTGCTTGTATTTCATTTTATTATTAGAAGCCTGAACAACTTAAAAATTATGAAGTGCTATCATACCTGAGTACTGTTTAACAGTGATTAATTAGTTAAAATGCGAAGTTATTGTGTAAAGTCCTTTCACTTAATATGCACCAATTTCTTTCAAAAGATTTTTTTGCATTATGCCTGATGAAGATCTTGGGTCGTGCACCATTTAATAAAACTTTTGCATGATCTTAATTCTCAAATTTATTCAATTGAGATAAGTTTTCATCTATGTGGCATCCATTGGTTGCAAAAATTAAACCAGTGACTCGTATTTAAATTCTGACCCTGTGATCTTAGACAGTGACACCTCCTTCCTTCCTTCCTCCTTCCTTCCTTCCTTCCTTCCTTCCTCCTTGCTTCCTGAGAGTCTCCTACAGTTTTTGTCTGAAAGAATGCGAAGGTCTGGTTTCTGCCTGGTGATTGAAATGAAGGCCAGTTGCACGAGTTTCTCATTAGCTTGGAATACATGCGCATAAAAATTTCAAAGTATGGTCTACACAGATCAGACACTGAAGAGACAAGAAAACTTAGAACATCTGCATTTTTCTATCTTTTAAATTATTATTATAATTATTAGTGTTGAATAGTGTTTGTATGTGTAATGTTTGGGAACTGTATTAGGGAATGCCTTAGAATGAAAAAAAACAGGTAGAAATTATCATTTATTATAAATTATAATTATAGCTTATTATAACATGACTTTGTAATTATTGTAACAACTTCTATAGAAATTATCGTAGTTGCAGTTACTAAGTCTTGTTATAATTAGCTTATTTCTGTTGCTCAGCTGATCTTAGACTGTGTTATATTATATAAGAATTTGTGTTGTATTTAAGCATGTTGCAATGAGTCTCCAGTATACCAGCAAGTACGCATCTGAGCATTTATATAGAACCTTTCAAGAATCTGTGAGAGTTACTGAAGCATTGCAATGTTTCAGTGATTTTTCAGATTTGACCAAATCCAACAGATCTGAAAATGAAATTTACTAATGATTGCTTTAGGGTAGTTTGGCTTGCTGTAGTACTAGACAAAGTGGTCAGCTGTAGGCTATGTAATTGTAATTGTAATTGAACATTTGTATAGCGCCACTCAGAGATTCAGAGGCGCTCCCGACCCAGGGCTCTAACAAATAAGATAGTCTTCAGGCGTTTCCGAAACAGAGGAAGGGAAAGGCTGAGGAGCTCAAGACGCAATTCATGCGGAAGATGGTTCCAAGTAGAGGGGCCGACATAGGCAAAGCTTCTGGATTGAGCTGTTGCACCACGCATGCGGGGGACAACCAGAAGGCCTCTGGTGGCAGAGCGCAGAGCAGAGCGACCAGGAAGTGTAGAAACCGATGTGCATAAGGCCTGAAGGTATGAAGGAGCTACCCCGAGCAGAGAGTTGCGCATAAGTGTAAGAATTTTGAATTGAATGCGCTGGGGCACAGGAAGCCAGTGAAGAGTTTCCCGAATGAAGGTAGATATGTGAGAGTACTTTGGGAGACCACAGATAAGGCGGGCGGAGGCGTTAAGAATGGACTGAAGCTTGGAGAGGTTTAATGAAGAGAGACCGGCAAAGATGGAGTTGCCGAAGTCAACCCTTGTACAGATCAGTGCATGGACGAGAGTGTTGACCGCGTGAGGAGAGAGTGAGTGACGGATGGTGCGAATTTGGCGTAGATGATAAAGGCATGTTCGAGAGATGCGATTGACATGGTCTGAAAATGAGAGAACTGGATCCAGGCTAACGCCCAGATCCCGAACTGAGACAGAGTAGTGGACGTGTGGGAAAGTAGTGCGGAGAAATTCCATGTCAATCTTGGCTAGTTGGGCTCTACCGCCAAGCCAGATGAATTGAGTTTTGTCTGAGTTAAGGCGGAGACGGTTAGAAGACATCCAAAGGTCCAGCGTCGTGGTGGCCTCAAGGACCCTCACGACCAGTGAAGCAGCTGTGCTGGCTGGACCATGAGCAAAGGCTTGGGTGTCATCGGCGTACTGATGAGCCGAGACCCCTTGAGAGTGAGTATGTCTGAAAGGTCGGCGGTGTAGAGAATGTAGAGGAGTGGTGCCAGGACTGAACCTTGTGGCAAACCGTATGGAATAAAAGTCCAGGGAGAGCGGGTGGAGCCGAAGACGACAGAGAGAGAGCGGTCAGAAAGAAAAGAGCGGAACCAAAGAAGGGCTGAATCAGCAATGCCGAAAGATTTAGATAAGCGCTCAAGGAGGATGGCATGGTCCACAGTGTCAAAGGCGGCACTGACATCGAACAGTGCGAGAAGAGTGACGTGACCTTGGTCGACTGCACTAAAGACGTCAGCAAGAAGGTGAGTCATGAGAGATTCAGTAGAGTGGTATTTCCTAAAGCCGGATTGGAGAGGAGGCATTAGTGAGTTGGTGTCAAGGTAGTGAACGAGCTGAAGTGAAATGCATTTTTCTAAGAGTTTAGACAGGAAAGACAGGTTGGAGATAGGGCGATAGTTGGAAGGAGTGGCTGGGTCTAGGCCCTGGCGCTTAAGCGATGGAAAGACCACTGCCCTTTTGTGTGGGACTGGAACAGAGCCCTGAGCCAAAGAGGAGTTACATACTAACAGTAAAAATGGGAGAAATTCGTCCATAAATTCTTTGATTATAAATAGAGGAAGCAGATCCAGCTCGCACGACTTCGACGAAGAGTCCTGAATGAGGCAGCTGAGAGCATCCTTGTTTAGAGGCTCCCATCCGGTGAGACTGGCTGCGGTAGGGGGAAGGAGGGAGGCGGAGAGCCCTCGGTAGATCGACGGGTCACGGCAATCTTCTCGGTTATATAATCCAGATAATCGATGGCAGTGAACGAAGGTTGAGTAGGAGAGCATGGTGCAGCAGAGCGACCGAGGACACCAGCGAGTGAGGACCATAGTCGACGCGGGTTACTCCTCTCACGGACTATCAGCTCCTCCCAGTATAACGTTTCCCTGGCGCGAAAATCTCTGTGCATCTCTCGGAGGTGTTGAATCCAGACGAGACGGTCCGCCGGATCGCGAGAGCGACGATATCTGCGTTCCAGGCGTCTGACGTCCCGGCGTTGGGTGCGACAGTGAGAGTCGAACCAGGGCACGAGTGGTCTGTGGCGGATCCGGTGTGATCGGAGCGGGAGGAGAGTGTCGATGAGAGGAAGAACCGTCGAGTCAAAGAGAGCAAAGAGTTCCTCGGTTGAGTTCTCAGCCCGTGAAGATAGATCAACGCAGAGAGGACTATTCAGCAATCCGGTGCGAAAGGCTTCCCGGTTTAAATTTCTCCAGCCACGGGAGTGGCGAAGGGCGTATGTTGGCTGAGCGGAGAGGAATGGAATATTGTAGAGTAGAAGCCCATGGTCGGAGATGGAAGGAGGTTCCACTCTAAGGTCGGTGATGCCGCAATCCTCTCGCGTGATAACGACATCTAGCCAACCCCCAAGAACGTGTGTAGGCTCAGCTACGTGCTGGATGAGGCCAAACTGAGAGAGGAGGTCCAGGAAGCGAGCAGATTCCGGAAGAGAAGGGTCTTCCAGGTGAATGTTAAGGTCTCCAGTGATGATCAGCTGGCTGTTGTAGGTGGAGAAGATTTCCAGAAGCGCAGAGAACTCGGAGAAGAAGGCTGGCGTCACCGGAGAGGAGCCAGGCCGGTAGAGGGTGAGGACAGTGAATGGCCCTCTGGAGGAAGAGCAGGAGAAGCTGAGGAGCTCGAAGGTGGAGAGGGAAATGGGAGGAGGTATCTTTTTAACTCGAAGATGATCTCGATAAAAGACTACAATGCCCCCGTAGTTCTGCGCCAATGGGTCAGATGAGGCGTCGAGCGGACGAGGAGCATCAAGGAACGAGTAGCCCGTGGGGGCTGCACGACGAACTGAGACGTCAGATGAAGTGGAGTGCCAGGACTCCGTTACGACGAGAATGTCAAGGCTATGATGAGAGATTGTGTTGGCGATTTCCATAAACTTATTGCCCAACGAGTGAGCATTGAGTGTCCCGAGTCTCAGACCCTCTGTTCCACCACACACTGTCGGCGAAGACAGTGGGGAGGTCAGGGCATGATAACTGTTCAGTTTCCAACAACTAATTGTCTGCAGCTGTTTGGCATTTAGTAGTATGTTTTGATTAAGCTGAAACCTAGAAATGCTTCCGCCGATGCTGCTGCTCTTGGACTAGCACCTTAAGTACATGAAATGATGTGTATATGTACAGATAAGTGATTTCCTAAGGGACTTGGCTTAATTCATTGCCAACTGATTTCAAAGCTCAGAGCAAGACTTCACGTCTTATTACGCAATATATTTAAAACGTTGATGTGTTGTTTATTTTAGAAATTGGTGTTTTATGTTTTTGTGTGCTGAGTTAGTTGCCTGAAGAAGGATTTATTGCATGCTTATATAAATGTAGCATCTGCTAACAGTAACGTCTGCAGCTAAAATGCTTACAAAGTGACTGGTAGTGGTAGAGCAATGTACGGCCTACAGCCAGACAGTTTTTGGCAGATCTGTCAAACTTTTGGCATAGTCGAACCGAAGTGTCTAAGTGCGGAGTTCATTATGTATTTGTCTACTGATGATGGTTCTGTGCAAACTTTTTTCATGTTGTTGTTCAAATTGTCCTTCAAAATTATTGGGTGCCATGGCACGACATTTCAGTTATGTCTTATTTTTTTAAATTATTTTTTTAAAATCAAATGCTTCAATATGATACAAAAATTTCATTAGTTGTGATATTATTAATCTTAAATTTGAATGCATAATCTTTAAAAAATATCCCAACAAAGGGATTAACTTTAAATAACAGACTGATATAATTCTTCTGAAAATGTTTTCTCTAACTAAACCCAATGTAGCGTTAACAATCTCAACATTTTCAATTATTCATTTAACATTTAAATGTTTTCTGATAAGTTATTTTGCAGTGGTAGTCAGCTGAAACTGTTTTAATCAATTTAAGGGTTTCTTTAGGAACTTCAAAGAAGCCAAAAAGCATTAATGTGCGGCTTGAAAGTTAGTGTTTGATAGACATATTTGTTGTATTTCATGGAACTTGTGGTAGAATCACTATCCTTGTGTCCAGCCACACTTCCTACCACAAATCCAGTTAAGTTTATTGTCAGTTTGTGTGCTTCCCTTTTAACTTTTTGGATAGCCTTCCACTGTCCACCCTGTTTTTCATCTACTGTAAGACCCCTTTGTTAGGTTGGGTGTTGCATGCTAAACCATTTCTTATTTGGTCTTTTAAAAATCGAGATATGTTGGATTTACTAGTTTTGTTTCCTGTCTTTAATCCTGTTTTTGCATGACTATCATGGAATTTGTTTAGTTAACATACAGCATACAGTTTTGGTTGATATTTCTGTAATATTAACTTTATTGTGTGCACTGGCATTGCTATGTGGTGGTGCTTTATGAGTGTTTGCAGAGTTGATTACTAAATCCGTTGCAGATTTGATTACTAATTTCGCGTTGGCTGTTGTTGCGTTGTTAGTGAGCCAACTGGTGTGAAGTGTGATGATCTCTACATGTCGTTCAAGTCCATCTTCCAAGACTGCCGTGATGCTTTTGACTGGGTTCACCTTCAGGTGAGTCATTTTTGCAGCATTTACTTACCATACTTACGTCCAGTATTTACTTGCTTAATTTCTTCCTTATTTCACTCATGCAGTAGGATTTCGCTTTGGATGACATATTTCATGGTATTTATTAATTATATGCTTCCTGTTACTTTGGTTGTTGCAAAGAAATTTTTGAATTTAATTATCCAGAGACATGGCTGCCATTAGTTCTAATCATATGTAATAATTTTATGTACCATTTGTTATTGGAAATTGAAAAAAAACATTGAATTTTTCTACAGTGCTACTCGTGCAACATTTACAGGTGAACACTAATTATAGGCGACTTTTTTGTTCTATGTTTGGCTTACCTATTTTCAGATTTTATGGTAATCAGAACACCAGGCATGGGCACAATTACGGTAAATGGATTACTGCCAGGAACTGTGAACTGCAGCTTGTCATTTCTCTGTCTTTGTGTCTGTCTCTCTTTCCATTGCATCCTTTCATCATTCCCTCTCTGTTTCCAATATTTCTACTTTACATCCCTCCCTCCCTCCCTCCTCCTCCCTACAGGTGCGTGTATTTGTCAATCACTTAACTGCAACTTCATTTGTGGCTATGTCATTTTATTTTTTAGGGAGATTTGAAGAGGATCACTGTAGAAAATTTGGAAGAATATGTACAGAAAGATTCAAGATTGCCAGTCATATTGGATCGGTTGGTTCAGTTCAATCTCTTAAATTAATAATAATAATAATCATCATCTCTTTCCCCACTAATCATGATGAATCTTGGAGTTCTGCTAATATCTTGAAGCTTTGCTAATATTTTGGAGTTTTGCTAATATTTTGGAGTTTTGCTAATATATTGGTGTTTTGCTAATATATTGGAGTTTTGCTACTGCTGGATGTAGGGCTTTCAGTCAGAAATTGGCAATTAGATGAAATTATGCATTTTGTGTCTGTATTGTACCGGTACATGAATCTGGACAGTTACATTATCTAATTTGTACAGCTAAGACTTGGTCTGTGGCATCTCAGTCCAAACTGTTCTTTTTGACTGTGCTGGAGTTGGGAGCACCTCTGAGTAGTTTCCTTGAAGAGGTGCTATATAAATATTTGAATGACTGAAGGAATGAATGAATGAATGAAAAGGATATCCTGCCTGTCTTCATAAGATTAAAATGATAAAATAGTTTTGATGAAATTAGGTTATTTGCATGAATTACCTGACTGCTAGTCAAACAATTAGGAACATTTGGCTCAACTTAAAAAATTTGTGGTGCCGTCTTTCTTATGTTGCCAATTGTTATGTTCTTGCTGTCATGTACACAGTGTCACATGATCACTCTTGTGTTATTCCTCATGGATGTTATTTAATCACCATGGCTTGAATTTGTGTTGTGTCTTAAGTGCAGTTGATATACTGGTCTGATATGGGAGTTTTACCTGGACCACGTTTGCTATGGCTGGTTATCAGTGATCTCAGTTTATAGCTGATAAGAAGATCTATTTGCTTAATCTGCATCTGGTGTAATTGTGAATGATTGATTGATAGGTTGATTGATTAATCAATTGATTGATTGAGTACTGAGAAATTAATCTCTGTATGATTAATGTATTGATTATTGTGTGGATTATTTGTATTTTTCCAGAATAAGAGAGCATGGAAAAAAGACGTTTCTTCTTACAAATAGTGATTATGACTACACCAGGGTAAGTAGCTATTCTTCTTGTGCCTTATTATGTATTTTCCTTGTGCCTTATGTATCTTCCGAGCGTTTCAGTGCAACGAGTTTTATGTCCTACCATCTAAGATTATTTTGATTGATTAATTCATTCCAAAAATTTATATAGCATACCTTCAAGATGCCTACTCAGAGGTACTCCCAGTCCAACCACGGCTAAATAAGAAAGACTTAAGCCGCTGGTAAAAAACGGGTATATTATTCCGCGGGAGTAAACACAAGTCAAGCGGTAGCCCATTCCAGGTGATCAAGAAGGCTTGGCACTGCCAATTTTGTGTGATTTAATTTGACTCGGAACTGAACTTGAGTTTTCATTCCTTTGTAGCAAATCATGTCTTTCCTGCTGGACAGTCCTGCACGAACGTGGGAGAAATATTTTGACTACATTGTAGTTGATGCAAAGAAACCAAACTTTTTTGCAGAAGGAACCATCCTTAGGAGCATTGACAAGGTTGGTTGGGAATATAATACATTATTACAATTTCCCATGATGTTTATATTCGTGTACTATATATGCATTATCATTTTAAAATGTTTAAGTTATTAAACTGTTTTGTATATAGTCAATAAAGACTTGAAATTGATATGAGTTGAAGTTGTAATTAGTAAAATGTGTTGCTTGCGCATTTGATTGTAATATTCTGACTCTGTTAGAAAGCAACCACAGAAACAACAGTGTCAAAAAGGAAACAAATTTGCTGAATACTCAAAACAAGGATTTTTTAAATTAAAAAAAGCAGAGTTAACTGTGAACATAGTGTGAATATTGTGTTCCTCTGATTTTACTGTAAGCAATGACATAATTTACTTAACTGCATTACCATTCAGTGCCTCATGGAAAACTTGTCTTGTCTAAAGGTACTGATAAAGGTACTGATAAATAATTTTCAGGAGACAGGAGCCCAGAAGATTGGGGCATTCATTGGAACAATGCAGGAAGGACAGATCTACTCTGGAGGTCAGTAAACAAAATGAGCTAAAGAATTTTCTTAACGATGTTTCCATTTACTTTATAACTCTCAGGCATACTGATGTATCAACAACAATTGCTTGGAACAATTACCATTGTTAGGCCGTTTTTAAAAATTAATTAAAGCCGTACATGTATAAGGCAGTGATTCCAAGCATGTAACTCGTAAATTTGTAATGGATTGCATGATTCTTTCTGTGAATTGCCAAGTGGTCCCAAAACTCCATTTTTGTTGTTAGTCTTTTATAAAAACTGCCAACTGCCTTCATATTTAAATTGCCTTTAGTTAAAGATTTCAGCTCCTCGTGCACCCCTTAGCCAACTCAGCTATAATGAGTACACTGACCATACACTGTCAGTGGAAAGAGATGGCAAGGGAGAGGAGTGGCCATCGGCCATCATATGCTGAGGCTAAGAAAATGATGTCGCTAACACTTTATAACAGTGGCTGCTTAATGGTCTGATCTTCTTCTATGGACCTTTGCAGGTTCTTGTGATGTTTTCTCGGAGTTGATTGGAGCGAAGGGAAAGGATGTGATGTATATTGGGGACCATATCTTCGGTGACATCCTCAAGTCGAAGAAGATTCGTGGCTGGAGGACGTTCCTTGTGATACCTGAGTTGGCGCAGGAGTTGTACGTCTGGACAAGCAAGAACACCCTCTACAACAGACTTCAGAACCTCTACGCAATACTGAGCGACATGTTCCGCAATCTGGACAGCACATCTCCATATTCTCCAGACATAAGCAAAGTCCAACAAGCAATCAGAGTAAGACAATCGTAATAAGACAATTGGAATAAGACAATGGGAGTAAGACAATCAGAGTAAGACAATTGGAGTAAGGCAGTCTTAGTAAGACAATCAGAGTTAGACAACCAGAGTAAGACACCTGTAGTTGGAAACGACACCTGTCTTTGCATGAAATATGAATCTAATTCAGGAAAAGCATCAGTTCATCACAGTCAATCTTATATTCAACATAGATAATTGATCGTTCATTGTAGTCATAATTTTAATTGTTATGGCATATTTGTGTTGTGCCACTTCAAGAGAAACTTTGCTGAGACATTCGCCCTCTGATAACATACACCCATGATCTAAAAGCACAGTTTTAATGGAAAAGTGGCAAAAGAAGTTCATGTGGCAGATTGTAATTCATGAAGGCTTTTCAATAGGTGACGGACATTCTCAGATGCACGAGATTTCCCCTAAAGTCATTGTTCATCTCTCATTCTAAACAGCGTAAGCGTAGGAGTTGCTAAATTCATCTTTAACTGGTATGAACCTTGATCAATTATTCAGTGATGTTGGAAGTAAGGCTCTGTTCAATTTCTGTTTATTTGTTTCAACAGGAAGTCAGTCATGAGATGGATCTGTCCTTTGGAATGCTTGGTAGCTTATTTAGGAGCGGTATGTTCTTCTGTTTATATGGTGAAATTTTAGTTAACAGTTTTACTCTTATTTTTCTTTGGTGTGAAGCTTACATTGTGCTGTACATCCATGATAGCTTTGGACTGGACTGTTTTGTTCACGGAGTTCTTATTTTCAAATCAAGTGTCACAATTTTCTTTTAAAATAATGTTTATTTCATTGTATCAGACATGTAGAAGACTAATGGAGGAATGAGGTGACACAGGCGGTTTCAGTAATTAGTCGATGAACCTGCAGTTTCCTGTGTAAGTAAAGAATTGCAGATGATGTTTCAATGTGTTGTGTGATTGTCTTGTGTTGCTTGTCAACAGGTTCCAGACAGACTTTCTTTGCCAGTCAAGTGATGCGCTATGCAGACATCTATGCCGTCTCGTTTCTCAATCTGCTCTACTATCCATTCAGCTATTTGTTCAAAGCGCCATCTATGCTTGTAAGCAAGACTGTTTATTTTAATTTAATTTAAATAAGCGAAAATATCTCTCTGCTGCTTGGTCACCACAGTGCCATAAATTATTGCACTATTTCAATGGATACTGAAACTCTTTGTTGTGCCTTGCACCAGGACAGGTGTTTTGGGCTCTCTGGTGTTCTCAATAGTTAGTCGAAGTTTTGGAATTCGCTGCCAAATTCTGCATGTTACGTTTTATTATTATTAAGTTCTAAGCTAAGACTGATATCTTCCTAATGTGCTTGCACACCATCGTCAGATTCTGGAATTGGACTTCTGTAATGGATTCGGTTTTTGACTGCAGTTTCCCTTGAAACAACCTGTGATAGGTGCCTTGTACATTATGATAAGCGTGCAATCGAAGTCATTTGAATATACATAATGTAAGGGAATTACTAATTCATTGCATAATTTTATTGACAGTCGTCTTCACGTGCATGGTACACTAAGGAAATGTTGATGTAGTGTGAGACAGGTAGGAATGCTTACATGTGAACTGTTGGACCTCTTCCAGATGCCACATGAGTCAACCGTGGAACATGAACTGGTAAAGTCAGTTATCAACGAGATGCCACCACCTGCGGCGCACCACTCACGAAGCATCGATGAAGATACAGAGGCAGATCAGGTGAATGGTGTTGGGACCGCACATCTCTCAAAGAAGCGTGACAGCAACGTGCCGCACCTGAGGCCAGAGACGCCGCGGCGAGTGACTCACCACCACGATGAAGACGATTCAGACGAAGAAAGTCCTGTGAATGCAAACATTGAAACTCTTGGACCAAGGGAAGAAGCGGTGGATGCACTCAAGTGATTGAGTTCGTGGATGTAGTTTCTTTTTTGCACATTGTCTGTGCTGCTTATTGTTTAGTTGGCCTCCAATTTACCTGTGCTGATTGTTTAGGTTACCTGTCCTTAGACGATTAACGCGATGGTGCATCAGTACTGAGCAGTTCATTGGTGATTTAGCAACTGCTGTTCATATTCTTTACTGCTTTCCTAGGTGCTGTTTAACAACAGATTTTTCTATTGTTCTTGTTATTGGACAGTATTTTAAATAGCTCCACTTCAGCAGAAACTGTTCAGTGGTCATCTGTACACATTGGGGTCATCCATAAACGATGCCCATTATAATTGAATGACCTCGTTTGGAACCCTTACTTCCCGAGTCCATGTTTGTCCACATTTGACAATACCATCCCCACTCCTTTGCGGACGTCTGCACTCCAACATACTAAGGCCCAGCTTAGGTTACCCTGCGGAGTAGTGGGCTACTTTGATACTGTGGCCTCCAACAAAGAGTCTCTAATTAGATTGAGCACAGTACAGACTGGAGTTGTTGTTTAAGGCTGAGGCTGTACTGAAGTAACTGTAAGTATCAATTAATTGGGTAGTGGGCATAACCCTCTTCCTTCATCCACACTTGGATGACCTCTTCATCCATCCTGTTTTGTAGACTTCGTTATGCATAGCACCTTTATATGCTGTGAAAGATAAGTCCACCAACTGCGAGTTTTAAGTTAACTGAAAACAAAAAGAGACCATTCCAGCTTCACACTATGGGGTAGGGGTTGTAACTGATGTTGAGAGCTGAAGAACGTACAGCAAACCTTGTCACGTTGACGTAACGTTTAAATTTCCATGCAGGTTATTGTGGCTTTTTTTTACTTGATTGAATTTGAGTAGGAATTCAATTTTAATGGTTTGTTCAGTGTTTGCATTTGATATGATTTTGCCAATTCGAGTGACGATTAACTGCGAATGGTGCTATGGACGTAAATTATGGAAGCATTATTTCATGTATTCATTTAAACGAGTGCAACATTCTGGAACTTTGTGTTTCGTTAAACTGTTGTGTGCTTGTTCAGAAAATCTTTATGTATTGTCCAATTTCATTGCTACTGCTTTCAGTTCATCGGGTAAAATGTCAGATGATAATGGACCACAGCTGTTCAGCTGCACTTGGTATTTCTCCACTATGACTTCATTCATTCATTCATTCATTCATAGCATTATTATGTAGAGTGCCTAGGAAACGTACTTGGTCGAACCCCAGTGAAATAGAAAACAATTTCAGGTGCATGCAAGAGACCTACAGAGAAAGGTCATTTCAAGTTAACCCAAAAACTGAAACGGCCAAATGTTGCATTTTCCGAGTGAAAAAGGAGAACTGTGTATGAATGTTTGTATGTATCTGGGCTTTATAGCGTGCATTCATAAGAACTGCTCAATGGGATGATGACAGTCGTATTATCATTACTAGCAGCAGAATAGACCCTTACTATTATATTCATATGTAATATTGCTATCATTTACATGCATAAATGCTTGTTACAAGGAGGATGAGCTAAAAACCCTCTGGAAACCAAGGTACAAAGTGCAGTCTAATGCCCCTCTAAGACAGTCACTGTAGGTTACGTAAGTAAGGCCTTCACCCATAGTTGCTCAGTGCAGTCAGTGGGTGTTATGTCATCAGTGATACTGGTGCTATGCAAATTCAGCTATAATAATATTAGTATTAAATAGTCGTAATTACAGTTGAGAATAATAACAAATGATTGTAATAGCATAAGCTTATTTAAATTTTTTAATCATTGTTACCGGTATGTACATTGTTGTAAATCAACTGTTATCGCTGTTTTCAAAACATGCCGTGGGTTGATGATAGCTTTTCTGATTCTTGAAATCTAGTTTGCATGTTATTTAGTAGAAAGTCAGGTGATATATCGGTATGTTGGTAGTTGTAAAATTCCTACTGCTACTACTATTCCAAGTGGAAGTGGCATTTTCTTACCTCTCTAATGAGTGACAGGTAATACCTCTTCTCCACTGTGGTCATTTCAACGTAGCCGGTGTTTCTGAGTTGTCATGTATGTGCATTGTGCAATATGCATAATAATAGGAATCATATTACTTTTCTCCTGTATATTTTGGTCTCGTTCGGTTTCAGTTTTTGCTTGGAAAAATGCCTAGGAACTTGCAACTTGTAATTATGTTTAAAACTTTCCTTGTGTTTGTGTAATTTTAGAACATGTACTGTATCTGATTTCTGAAGTTGACATCTCCAAATGTTTATCTGCTTATCTTAAAATCTGCTGAAGCTTGTATGTGCTGTAAACTTGTGCTTTTGAACTTTTGGCTATATTCAGTGATTGCCTTGGTGACCAGTAACTTAACTTAAAGAACCAACGTTTACAGGTGTAGGATTCCCTATAGTGGAAATTCAGAGTTATCTCTATAAATTGAGACTTCCAGAATTCAACACAAAGTCCACTTTGATTAATTTGAACAAAGCTCTGGGTGGAACTTTATTATTCTGCATTTCTGTGATGTAAAATTTGTTGTTGTTTTTCTTGTGACATTTCATTTTGAGTGATATTCAGACAGTATGGCCTCTCGTTTTTTCTTCTGTTTTTTTTACCTTAACTGAAACAATGTTTTAGATGTTTTTGTTTTAATGTTTAGCTGGGCTTAAATTGAGTACTTTTGATGAGGTTTTGTTATCCAGGCTTTCAAAGTTTTAACAGCATTTGTATAAGGGTCCATGACATCAAAGGTGGACCAAACTCCATGAGCACAATGGACTTTTGCATTATTCATCCTTGGAAATGCATGGGCACACTTCAATGCTTTTTTCTTACAGTTCCATCGGCATATGTAAACATACATGCATATGTTTTTGTATATATATATATATATATATATATACCGGTATATATATATGCATATATATATATATATATATCTACACACATATTGCTGTATCATAGTATCATCATCATCAGTTCCTGACACCAGCTGTATAGCGGCGATGGGTACGAATAAATTATCTGCATTGTCCTCGATCGTTTGTCAAGTCCATTGCTCTTGGCGTTAATCCAAGTGATGTATTAAATGCGTAAGCCTGCTTCTGCAAGTCCAGTCAAATTGAGCTCATCTTGTTCTGGTTATTGTTTTGATCGTTTCATTGTTTTGAGCTTTTCATTGTTTTGAGTTTTTCATTGTTTTGAGCTTTCAAAGTTTTGTATTTGTTTCCGTTTTCTGTTTCATTTCTGTTTTGATGTAAGATTTTTCTAATTGCGGTTTTTATTTTCGTAGTTGATGCCACTTGCGATGGCAGGCAGCAGCCTTTTGGTCAATATGCACTCTGTCCTAGTAGACATATCTGCAGTTTGCAAAAAGCAATAGTTTGGGCTGTGGTTTTATTTCATTTCTGTTGGCTAAAAGTAGAACAGTGTAAGCAGTTGGTTCTGTTGCATGAGGCATTTTTTCATTCCAGTCTACTGCTTTAGAAATTCATGACATTGAAAGACTGTGATCGCATCAATTTCTTATGATAAATTTCAAAGGCATGTTTTAACTGTTTATTACCGGTACATCTTAACAGGGGCCTAGTCATTGTGTGTTCTTGCAGCGGCTGTCCTACTACTAGACATATCTGCAGTTTGCAAAAAGCAATAGTTTGCCAGCAGATGATTTCAGTTTCCTTATAGAAGGACTTCTGGACTTTGAAATCGTGTCAGCGTATATATACGACTTGTATGAACTCAGTTTGATTGAGTTTTATTGAGGAAAATGGTTTCTCTTACATGTCTCTTGCTGCTCTAGGAAATTACAACAGCTTACAAACTATACAGTAAGAGTCTTTTACTCTTAAGACGACACCTATGAGGACCAGTATTTGAGTGGAGTGTATGTTCACATACGTTGCCATGCCTTGGTTCTGTGAGCACAGACTGCAATAAGTGTAGTGGTGATAATTGGAAAGTAGTATTACATTTCAGAAAGCGCCTTTTAAATGATGGTGATAATGTTTGTGGAGTGCTGATCGTAATGTTGAAGTATTATTCGTTATCTTGTCAAAGTAACTTTGCCTGTTAGTTGTGATCAATGCCAATGCGTATTTGAAACTTTCATTTTACCAACATAATTGTGATTTTGAGGTGAAGCTTTTGTAAAAAATTTCATTTATGAAATGCTGTCAATGTATGCATTTCAATGAGCAAGGCTTTGTGACTTTGATGAAGGTAATAACTTAACAGATACTTTGTGCAGCAGATATGATGTAGACAAGCAGAGTTAAATATGACAAAACAGACGTGGTAATTAGTACCTGTGTTGTTGATTACTGCGGCCTACTCAGACCGCATTGTGTTTGCTATCAGTCAGTGTAAACAAGCAGAAGTTGAGAGACTAACAAGGTGTTTTGTTGTTGGATTTCTGTCCTTAGTCGTTATTGTTTGTGCGTTAACAAATGTAATTTAAATTCGGGACCATGCAGGTCTGTGAAGATTCATGTATTGATCACCAAAATGCAGAATAAGGGTGATATGACAAGACAATACCTGATGTAGGTACATTCGATAATGGTGACATAAGGATGTTATGATTGTTTTTTGCTGGGTTTGTATTTTTAAACCATCGTTCTGGTGTATTCTTATTTGACTTTTTTGGCTTGTTTGTAGTTTTTATAATCGGGACCCATTTAATCTGAATTTACTACCTAAAGTAAGTTTTGTTGGAATGATGGTAATGTTGGATGAGCGGAATTTAAAGTCAAAGAGCCGACGCCTCGAAATCTTAGTAATTACAGCGTACACATTTAGCATTTTCAGTTGGATGAAATCCAAGAGTGTTTGCAGTGTTTCAGAATTCTATATGAAGAGAGCTGTGGCATAAATGGTTGATTGTCTGCTGTTTAACAAAAATCTAATGGCACTCGGATACCAAAGTAAGTCGGCTTTGAGTAAATGGGGCTTGTACACTGACTCGACCAGTGCCAAAGCATAATTTCCATGGTGACGTTCATGTGACTCTACTTTTTGTAACATGTTTAAACTTGAAGCAATTGTCTTGTGTGCAACCAGAGTACAGACTTGACCTCTGTGCTCATTACTGATAAGAATTTATGCTAGAGTTTTGTTGCATATATATATATATATTTTGTAAATTTCGTGTCATATGGCATCAGTTAAATGTGTAAGTTTTTTTTAATTTCTAAGTTTTTATACTTCTGTTTTAAGTTTTGGATAAGTGTTGTTTATTGCTGAATTTATTTGTTATTTCTTCTGTAATTATTGTTCTTTTTGAGTTTACTTAGTTTAGAAAGTATTTGGAAAATTAAACGTGACTAATGAATGAGCTGAAAGGTGAAATATACACGCATCAGGCATATCCTACCATCAAGTGACGTTCTGCTTGTTAGGCTTTTCTGCTCTGTTTGGTTTTTGGTGTTAATTTGTTGTCGACAGAGCTGCTCTGAGATGTGGTACACTATAACGTAAACTTGTACATATTTGCTTCATCATTGGATTGCTTAACCAAATGTTTAACTGCCAAAGTCAGTCAGAATTGTTAGTCCTTTCACCTCAATCTAGATGGATGTCATATATCTAGTTCAAAGATGTAAAATGCGTAGTCATTTTCTGTGCCACTCCATAATTCTATAAACTGATATTTGATTTATATCCGTTTGACTTAGGTGCTATTGATTCAATCAAGGCTGACATTGTTGATTCATGTGCTGTGGCAGTTATTTGTGAAATTTGGCAAACGATGAATGTGCAGTTGTCATTAAATAATTAAATGCTCTAACTGGTTAGCAAATGTTTCTAGTGGAAAAACTGGATGGAGTTCATCTATCATTCATGTAATGTTAATCAGTTTTGCTTTACATCTGTTTCAAGCAGTTCTTGCCAGTGTATCTGTCGGACTTTCTGTGATGAAAGTGATGCTTCTGTGTGCATTTGCAGTGGACGTTGGATGCAGTAATTCCGAAGGGATTTCATGGATATACCGAGGGCAATGTACGCAGTTTTGTACTGTTGTGCGTTTTGTTGCAAGAGTATTATATATGGTGCATGAACTGCTGAAATTTAATTCCATTTTTGTTAATACGGATCAACTGCTGAATGGGTGAATGAAGGAGTGGGGGCTTCAGTTGGTGTCAGAGTAGAACAAGTTGCAGAGAGAGTGGGAGGGTTAAACAGTGGTTTAGCACTATTGAGAATGGTATGTTGTATGCTAGAAAGTTCTTTTCGGTAACCTAATAGTTCGTTAGGGCAACAATAGCTTATCTGCGTAAATGCAGGATCAATCCTCTAGAAAAGTCACCACTGCGGTGCTATCACGCAAGCACGTGCACACACATGCACACACAGGGAACCCAGCACAGTTGACACCATATTCAGCCAGGAGGAATAGTGGTAACAATGAAACAAAGCATTCATGACAATTGGGTTCCAGATCACAGATGGATATGCTGGGTAATTTTTGTAGCTGCTTTTGGGTTCTGGTGAAGGCACCAAACAATCATTCTGTCTTACGATGAATCTGAAAGTTTAAGTGCAGTACTCTGCTGGTCTTCTCTTGACTTGGTTTATGGTTTGTATCAAATAACACAGAATATGTAAAAGGACGTGTTTTAAATATATATGTATATGCATATCATTAATTAAGTAGGATTTATTGTATATGATATGAAATCTGTATATTTGAATGGGTGATTGGTTTATTTGATTTTCATATGGATGTGCTTTGGTGGACTTCTGTAGATTTTCCTGTTGCGATTAGTAATTCCGTTGCCCTCTTTGGGATTTTTAAATACACAAGAAGCAGAATGTGCTAAATACACCTTAGTTCTGTATGCAATGAAATTGTTTTTCCTAGCTTATGTCAATGTAACTGTCCAAAATTATATAAGAATGGCTTTTAAGAATTGTGTATTTAAAATACCACTGTAATCTTATTTTAGCAACTTTGGCTTTAGTAGATTTGATGACTGCACGGACATGATGTGTGGATTAGGTCGTAGTTGATTCGCAAGGTGGCGTACAGTGGCGGTTGCATTGCATTCGCTAGGTGACGCTATGTGTAGACGTTTGATTAGTTCGTGAGGTCGTGATGATGGCGGCGGTGGTTCGCTGTGTCGTTGGAGTCATTTGAACAGCGCATCATTTGTCATGGCTTTACAGAATTCTGAAGAAACAACAATATGGGAAAAGCCACTTTGAATGCTTATATATATATAGTGCTAGGTATCATCGGGAAAAAGTTTAGAACATTTGATGTTTTCATGACAGTAGCTAAACTAAACGGGTGACCGGGCCTTTCGCTGGTCCACGTGCCTGGGACAGTCTTCCTGCAGGAAATGAAGAACCTTTCTATTTAAAAACAGTTAAAACTATACTTGCTAAGTAATCCCGAGCATTAGAATTTGCGCTGACAATACAAGAGTCTTGTAAAGCATCCTAGAAGTAGCTTGCTACCGCGACGAATCGAAGATGCTATATAAATCGGCGTATTTACAGTTACAGAATTACGGTGGATCACAGTGACCTGTTTAGCATTTCAGTATTGAATTAGGTGCAGTGTTGCGTTTCAGAAGGTTGATACTGAATCCTGTGAATTTCAGGATTGTTTGAATATAGGCCTGCCCGTAAGCACCAGAACAACCAGCTCGTCGGAATGAGGTGATTTAGAGACATTCGGTAAAATCAAAGTCGACGACTGGTCGTCTATTAAGGACACAGCGGGGGATGGAGGGGCACACACACACACACACACACACACACACACACACACACACACACACACACACACACACACACACACACACACACACACACACACACACACATAATATGGAGCTGTGCCATAGGCGTGGGATACTACCTTCGTAGTCGATTTTTCCGTCTCTGTTGAGGTCGCAGAGTTTAAAGAGTTCCTTGACCTCTTCGTCCGTCATCGGTTCTCCGATCGTAAGCATCGCAGTTCGCAGTTCGTCGAAGGTGACGTAACCATCTCCGTTGAGGTCAAACATCTTGAAGGACTCTCGCAGTTCGTCCTCCATCTCGTCCTGACCCTTCATGTGAGTCGTCATCAGCCGAGAGAAGTCGCGAAGGTCGAACATTCCGTCCTCTGAGGAACAGAGAAGCAGAGAAGCAGAACAGACTCCCTTAAGCTACACCGAGAAACAACCACCGGTAGGCCTATACCCTGCCTGCATTTCTATGGATATCAGATATGACCAGTGTGGGCTCTATACGGGTCCAATATGAGATCATGGGTCCCATGTGGAAGCGCCCTTGTAGAGGTATACATAGGGCCTATGGCCGCGTTACAAAGCCAATCGGGTTGTAACAATTTGGCTTGTATAATATGTGTAGGAAAGTAATCCTCTAACGACAACTATTATTTTATTATTAACGACAACTGGTATTTACTGCCAGAGCGGGGAAAGGTTCCATATGACCAATAAAACGCAGAACAATGGACTATAATACATGTAGTTAGGTGCTTGCTGTGAAGTAGATTAGCTCAGTCTTACTGTCGTCATCTATTTCGTGGATGAAATCCTTGATCTCGGCTTCCGTGGGATTCTGTCCAAGCGACCTCAACAACGATCCCATGTCCTTGCACGACACAAACCCATCGTTGTCTTTGTCGAACAACTGGAACGTTTCTCGGATCACTGAAATCAGCAATCACAATGACAGCTATCTCTTATAGGCACATCGATTCGTATATAATAATAAATATGATGATGATGATGTTGATGTTGATGATGATGATGATGATGATGATGATGATGATCATAATAATAATAATAATAATAATAATAAATATGATGATGATGATGATGATGATGATGATGATGATGATGATGATAATATTAATAATAATAATAATAATAATAATAATAACGGTGTTGCAATCTGCGGTACCTTTGCCAGCCTTTTGCCCGAGCCAGAGGAGTTCTAACCGTTCCAGACTTTTATCATTTTAATTAATCTTGAAGTCCCTGAGGGATCATGTTTACCTCGGGGCAAAAAATAATAATAATAATAATAATATTTATTCTTTAACGAAGCGCCTGACAAATGCACTGAGCTGTACATGTACAATTGTACATGTTATGACGATTAAACAATTCACAAGAACACAAATTTGGCTACAGAAGACATAAATCAACAAAGTTGCAGCCATGCAAGGCGCAAGCTCATTGTACTTTTGCTGCCACCTATGGAATGACGGTATGAGCTAAACGCAACATAACAACAACAATAATATTCGATAATTGACAAATGACTTCATCAGTTACAGGAGCAATATGTAAGTTATTATTGGCGCAACAACATGATTCTTATAAGCAGTTGTGGTATATTTAATCATAAATAAATATTAAGGTGCTTTACAAATTATTGGATATTGGACGGTAAAGAGGATGATGGAATCCAATGAGCTACGGAAGAGAAGATTAATAATTTATTGTCTATATACGTTCGTACAGATTGCCAATAACTTCAAAAGAGACATCCGCATCAGGTAAGGACAGAATTTAACATCTATAATCCCTCTATCAGCCTTCTTATCCGCTGATATCTTGCATGTAGCTTACAGTGTATACTTTCAGCAGTTTCTAAAATCTATCGACTAAATTCGGTCTTAACTCTACTCATAGAATTAATTAGTAGGCCTACTAGAGATTTAAAGGCCTACCTTGCAGCTGTACCGAAGAAAGCTGGCGAGACTAAAAAAGCAAAAGTTTCGCGCCGAATTAAATATTTTCAAGTTTCAGCTTATCTAGCGAACGCTAGATAATTTAAGCGATGAGTCTATTGTCTATTATGAGTGAAGAACTTGCTCACGGTTCCTACACAGTAACCGTCTCGGGTAAACTCGAACACGTACTCTGCGCGTTACAAGACGTCTGCATGCTGTAACCAATCTGCTACTATGTGTCATCTACATGTAGGCTTAGGCTTAAGTAATTAGTACATAGGTCTATTAGTCTACACAACTGTGAAGATTCTCTGGCCTTGCAGATTATTCTCAAATAACGTGACGCCGCTTTAGCAATGTCTCTCTCTCTCTCTCTCTCTCTCTCTCTCTCTCGCGTCATCTGCTTGAAATTATCTGTGTCATAGTACGATTGTCTAAGTTCTAAATAACGCATACTTTCAAAGTTAAACTGTTCATTCATTCATTTTGTTTAGTTCATTCATTCATTAATACATTCGTCCATCCGTCCGTCCGTCCCCCCCTTTAGTCTGTCTGCCAGTAGTGTCTGGCTGTTTCTTCATCTATCATCCATGTATCAGCACATCCATTCAGCCAAACATCCGTCCAATCATCCATTCACCAATCAATCCATCCATAAATCAATTTAAAAAAAAATAAAACTGAAAGACCTTGAGACCTAGTATCCAATGAGCCTCTAAAGTGCATTATACACATCGCTCAAGTGCTCAAGACCTCTATAATAGCATGAGTCTTCCAATGCGCTGTATAAGTTGCAAGGCTACTGATGGCTGAAGCTCTTTCTGAGCGCAATTAGCTCTTTAATCCACTAATCCATTAATCCACTAGATATCGGCTGAGGGCTGAGAATGGAAGACAAATGTAAGACGATCGGCGCCAAACAGTCGAGTCATAAGGACTAACGTAAGACTGGGACTAAAACAACCACTGGAAATTGGAAGACACCAGCGGAACCCATAGGCTACGCTATTCAAGACAAACTCCGCAATAACAGTAGGCCTTCAGACATACATGCATACATAGGCCTAGTGTAACATACCAGAGATGGGCTCGATCAGCTAAATTGCCAATCGATAATTATAATTAGAATTAGCTCCTGAAATTTGCTAATCGATTAGAATTAGCTAAATCTTGTAGCTAATCGATTAGAATTAGAATTAGCTGTTTGTCTAATCGATTAGAATTTAATCGATTAGTTACCCATACATACATACATACATGCATAAATACATACATACATACATACATACATACATACATACATATTAGGGCCTACATACACACATACATACATACATACATACATACATATATACATACATACATACATACACACATACATGCATACATACATACATACATACATACATACATACATACATACATACATACATACATACATACATACATACATACATACACACACACAGGCAAACATCCGTAGACAGAAACACATACGCATTTAAAATTATTACGCTCCAGTTTCTGCTTAAGCCAGATTTGAGTATAGAGTCGGGCAGTGATTAGAATTCTTGGGAGCTGCAGATCGACATAGACATCACATCAATCACAGCTCAGTCTCTGTCTCGCAGACATTACACGTAACTCTATCCCAGCTTTAGTGATCGAGCGACGGAGACGGGGAACCAGCTCCTGTCACGGGGAACCAGTGCCTGTCGACATCGATTAAGGCATTTCCCATCTTATGCCTATTCAAACGCTGCACAAATATAATGATGTAGACCTATTAATAAGCACAACCGAACTGTCTTCCTCGAGGTCAATTCCAACATCCATAACTCACAGCTTCCACGCCGTCTTAGAGTCTTAGTTGCGATAGACTGGCTTTCAGTTGTCTCTTACCACCCGGCTGGGGCTTATCTTGTTGTTAATAATAATAATAATAATAATAATAATAATAATAATAATAATAATAATAATAATAATAATAATAATAATAATAATAATAATAATAATAATCTTTATTGAAACAATCCGGTTGACAAACTGCAACCGGTTACAGTGTACAGTTATGCAATGGGGGACTCTGTGAGCAGTTCCTTTAAGCGGCGATAGGCGTCGCCAGTATGTGATGTGGTCAAACTTTAGACAACTTTAGCGTAAATAAACCATAGACATCATATATTAAATGTAAGATGTCTATGAAATAAACCTACCGCACAACAGAGCACACATTTTACATAGAGTAGCCAAACTATATCCCATCCTGGCGCCACCTATAGCAGCCATTTTTACAGAGTCCCCCATTGAAGCAATTCACAAGAACACAAATGACAGAAGACATAAATCTTAACTACTAACAGAACAGACAGCCTGCAATACACGGCGCTAACAGCAGCCTACAAAGCATGTCCGCCTACGAAGCTCGGTACCTCTCACTCTCTATGCCAGTGTGTTATCCAATTCGCTATCGGACCCCCCTTGTTGTCCCTTCCCAAAAACGTATACCCATTGTTTCAAATTGGACGCAACTATAGATTTATCATTTGTAATGTAATGTAGCAGAACATTTTGTATAGAGCGTCTTAAGAGACTCTCAGAGGTGCTGTAAAGCCACGTTCGGGGTTTACACGCCAGAGGCGCCACCTAGATGGTGTAGTAGGCCTATTATATATAATATTAGAATTGTCATAATCGTCATCGTGGTCAACATCGTCATGGACAAAAACGTCATCGTAAGAGGAAATAGTTCCAATAGTTCTCAAAATTCCGTTGACACTGTTCTGAAAACTAGAAATAGATTAAATATGCACATAAGCCTGTGATTGTGTGTTTGTGTGTGTGTTTGTGTGTTTGTGTGTGTGTGTGTGTGGGTGTGTGTGGGTGTGTGTGGGTGTGTGTGTGTGTGTGTGTGTGGGTGTGTGTGTAGGTGTGTGTGTGTGTGTGTGTGTGTGTGTGTGTGTGTGTGTGTGTGTGGGTGTGTGGATGTGTGTGTGTGGATGTGGGTGTGTGGATGTGGGTGCGTGGATGTGGGTGTGTGGATGTGGGTGCGTGGATGTGGGTGTGTGGATGTGGGTGCGTGGATGTGGGTGTGTGGATGTGGGTGTCTAATAACATTAAACACTGTGTAATTCACATAGACTATGTATTTATGTTTGACGAGGACTTACGTCTCTTTTTTTCTGCTTTTCTTTCTTTTTGGCTCTTCTGGGGATCTTGAGCAGATCGGGGTCTTCCTCTTTGGCGGCGTGCCTAGTGGCTCCCGCATGCTGGAAAAGTTAGCATCGAAGGGAGAATATTTCATGGAATATTATTACGCTACCCATGTGGCGTAAATAATGGGGGGACAGAGGGGGACTGTCCCCCCCTCCAAAGTTCTGACTTAGGCCTGTCTGTCCCCCCACAAAACATGGAAAAACCCGGCCCCGAAAAAGTCTGTCCCCCAAAGTTATGTAGAGATTTTCGCCTCTGAGGCTCTGACGCTACCAGGCATACGTGTAAATATTATAAGATGGTACTGAGGAAGAACTGAATACTCTTTTCTGTACTCTAATTAAATAAATCTAAGCAAATCTGATTAATTAACATAATATGCAGTTCCCCGGCTTGTTCGCTATATAACTCACGATGAGTGGTTGCTTTTACTGAACCGAGTTCTGAATCCTGTCTTAGAGTGAGTAAGTAAGTAAGTAAGTAAGTAAGTAAGTAAGTAAGTAAGCAAGCAAGCAAGCAAGCAAGCAAGCAAGCAAGCAAGCAAGCAAGCAAGCAAGCAAGCAAGCAAGCAAGCAAGCAAGCAAGCAAGCAAGCAAGCAAGCAAGCAAGCAAGCAAGCAAGCAAGCAAGCAAGCAAGCAAGCAAGTAAGTAAGTAAGTAAAAGTAATAATTGAATCGGTAAATTCTAAAAGTCCTAAATGCGACTTCCTGATCACAGTATTGATGCCTTCTGCACGCATTCGATAGGCATAGTTACTATAACACTTGCACTATAGAAGAAGAAGAGCAGTCCCTTAAGCTAGCCCTGATCAGGCAGCCATGGGTATGAACTATGAAGTGCTAGCGACGTCATTTTCCAACCTGTTTTCCGTATTTGACTTCTGGAGCGACCTTGGCGCCCTCCTCAGTCGTTACAATCATGGCGACGTCTGCCCTTTTCGACCGATCTCTATCCCGATCGCTCTTTGGAGATTAATAAATTATACAGAGAACATTATAAGGCAATGTATAAATAGGCTATACCGAAGAAACACACTAAGTAATTCCTTACCGATGTCAACATCGTAACTGTAACTATACATGTAATAGCGATAAATTATATAGGTTCTACAGCATCGTAAGAAAGGCAATAGCTATATAGGCCTACTTCAAGAGCGCTTACGATGTCAAATTTCAGCGCGAGTGCTAACTGTTAAGTAATAGATAGAATTCTAATGTTGCATGGAAAACATGAGCATTTTCGGCCTCTTGAACTGACAGCGAAGGGCTTAACCACGCATGCGGGAGATTTTCGGAATGACCAACTATGAATTAAGAAATTAATGAATGATTGAATGAACGAATAAACGAATTAGCGAGTGAATGAAAGAATGAATGATTGATTGAACGAATGAACGAACGAATGTATTAGCGTATAGGGCCTAAATGAACGAGCGAATGGATGGACTGATTGATGAATTGACGAATTTACGAATGAATAAATGAATAAATGAATGAACGAGCGAAAGAATGAATGAATGAACGAACGAATAAACGAAAATAGCAAATGAATGAAAGAATGAATGATTGATTGAATGAACGAACGAATGAATGAATTAGCGAAGAAATGAACGAATGAATGGATGAATAGAAGTTTTTCGAAATGATTGATGAATTGATGAATGGAAAAATAAATAAATGAATGAATGAATGAATGAATGAATGAACGAACGAATGATTGGATGAACTTACATACGAATGAACGAATGAATGAATACTATCTTTCAACTGAAGCCCCTGCACAAATGCATGCGACTGTGAGTGAGTGAGTGAGTGAGCGAGCGAGTGAGTGAGTGAGAGAGTGAGTGATTGAGTGAGTGATTGAGTGAGTGAGTGAGTGCAAATTCTGTTAATTGTAAGAAACTCTCCTTTTTTACTGCGTCTGGAAGAGCTTCTACACATGTCTTTAAAAGTAGCCTGCGGATGAGAGCTTCATTGGTACCAATAAATGAAAAAGGAATGAACGAAAGAGCGCATCAACCTACGTATGAATCAACCAATGAATCAATCGAAGAAACTTCATATAGCGCCCCTTCAAGATATCTACTCAGAGGCGCTCCCAACCCAACCACGGCTGAAAAGAGTAGCTTTCAGAGAGGTATAAAAATTAATGTAGTTGAAGAGTTCCTAGGATGAATAAACGATACCGCCCCATAAGGATGTATTTCTGGAGTGGAACAGTGTTAACATGACTTGCAGTAGGCCTAAATAAGATTTCCATCTAATATTATAGAATGAATCGGAACTTACCATTTTAAGTGGTGGAATTAACGTGGAAGTTTCGACTGCCGCCGTTGACACAGACAGATTAGTCTTCAGTAGAATTCCTTCAAGTGTCTTTAACTTGGAAGATGTCTTTAATTAACCAAATTGAAACTATACAGAAATAGGATTAATTGAAACTATACAGAGATAGGAATGAATGACTGAACCAACGAACGAATGAATGAATGAACGAAAGAACGAACAGATGAATGAATAAATGAATGGACGAATTAATCAATCAATCAATCAAGCAACCAATCAATCAACATAAATTTCTTATGTCAAACGCTCCTATATGACTTACGACTATAACATTGAACTGAACATGTTTAATGGCAAAATTTACCTGCAAGTATCGCCCGCTACCCTGGCTTCCAACTGACCAACCTTTGAAAGATTGGCAGCCCCGATTGTCTCTGGACTTATCTGCTAAAGCTAACTTTACATTTTTACCTTTTTACATGTTTTATCGATCAATTCAACTTAATCTGCCTTTACGTTTAATTTGCTTGAAGGAAATTGTCATGGCAACGAATGCGTCCGAAGACGGACTCCATTGTTGAGCTAACAATAAGCCAATCCTAAAATAAATTGTTCTGCGAGTTTATCATGTAACGTCATTGAATATAATTAAATTCAATGTTATGTAGACAGGTTAAACCTATTATTGTTGTTATTATTATTATTATTATTATTCATCATCATCATCATCATCATCATCATCATCATCATCATCATCATCATCATCATCATCATCATCATCATCATCATCATCATCATCGTCATCATCATCATCATTATTATTATTATTATTATTATTATTATTATTATTATTATTATTATTATTATTATTATTATCATTATCATTATCATTATTACTATTATTATTATTATTATTATTATTATTCAATCAACAGATCAATTGTAAATTTATACAGCGCCCCCTTTAAGATCTTTGCTCGGAGGCGTTCTCAGACCCAGGCTTAAGAGTACAGTCTTAAGCGGCTGGTAAAACGAAGAGGATGGACCCTGGGGGAGAAAACGGATCTCCAGCCTCCAGGGGAAGCCCATTCCATGTCGTTGGACCGATCACGGAAGAATCCCGGCGTTGCACAGTCGCGGCGCGAGCAAAAGGGACCGCCGGCCCGGCGCCGGGTCGCCGCTTGTGGCGGACCGAAGGACCACTGTGGAACGAGATAGGGCAGCAGAGCTCTCGAAGACAGAATAGGCGCCATACCCAAGAGGCACCGCCAGACCAGAGAGGAAATCCTTAAAGAGGTGCGTTGAGGGAAAGGGAGCCAGTGTAGGACCTCCCGCATGTAGAGCGAAACGCGATCAGTTTGGGCAAATCCGCCGATAAGATGTGCAGCCGTCCGATTAAGCCGCTCCAACCGTTCAATAATAATAGTTACAATTATTATTATTAGACTTATTATTAGTACTGTAGTAATACACTGTCATTAACAAGCATCATTTGGCGCAAATCTGATGTGCCGAAGTGATTTAGGCAGAGGAAAGAGAACTACACAGAAGGGAAACTAGAACCAAGTGTATTAGACAATTATTATATTCTTAAACAATAACATTCGCCTAGAACTAAACATAACGTTCGTCGTTCTTCATAAATAACCAATTATTGTCTATCATTGGAACTAAGTTTTACATTATAAAAGCTACTGATCGCAAGTTTAACGACAGCTAATTGACCACAGGCAAAGCACACGCAACGTCTAGCACACTGGTCTAGCGGATTCTATGAAAATAAAAACAACTAGGGAGTCTTCTGGCTATGAAGACGTCGAATTTGAAAGGTCCTCAATTTTGAAAAGTCCTCAACTCAAATTTGAAAGGTCCTCACATTTAATTTGAAATGGTCCTCAAATATAAGATTGTCTTCAAAGTTGAAAAGTTCTAAAATCTGAAAGGTCTTCAAATTCGAAATGCTCCTCAAATTTGAAAGGTCCTCAAATTTAATTTGAAATGGTCATAAAATTTGAATTGGTCCTCAAATTTGAAAGGTCGTCAAATTTGAAAGGTCCTCACATTTGAATTGGTCCTCAAAATGAAGTGCTCTTCAAATTCGAAGAGGTGTTCAAATTTGAAAAGGTCCTCAAATTTGAAATGGTCTACAAATATGAAATGGTCCTGAAATTTGCAAGGTTAAAGCTCCTCAAATTTGAAAGCTTGTCAAGATCTAAAACAGCCTGACATAAAAACTACCGCATGAACAGTCAGACTAACATCAGCAATGGCGCAGATTCTGATAAACATGGACGATTGAACGTGTTTGCAAAACAGTAATAAACCAGCAAGGTTCGATCAATAGGATGCGATTGAGAATGAGGATGGGGGGTTGGAAGAGTCGATGGCGAGGAAGGGAAGACTTTTCCCTCGGGAGGGAATCGCGACATGGACATTAACTTTAAATTCCAGTAAATTATGACGAAGGCAATTCACTTGCCTCGCATGTCTTAACGAGATCATTGTGTGGTAAACATTTAGAATCGGGGTGCGTAGGTTTTCTAGCATCGTGAGTGTCGGTTTGGATCAGGTTAGGGGTCGCGAGAGTCGATTAGGGTAAGGTTAGGCGTCGTGAGGGTCGGTTAGGGTCAGGGTTTTCGTCATTAGAAAACATATAGACTACCTTCCGCACAGCATGACAAAAGATAGGCCTACCGTAAAACTCCAGTAAACTTAATATGCACTCTAATACTAAATGTTTGCCCCATTGTGTAATAATGTGCGAACAAAGTACATTGAACTGGTTCCGCGACAACTCGTCGAACGACATTTCGTATAACGACACTTCGTCTACGACAATTCGTATAACGACATTTCGTCTACTAGTGTATCTGTATCCATTACGGCTAATCAACAGAGGCCGCTTTCTTATAGTTTCGCTAAAACGTGCTATTATATTATCAGGAATCCAGCTTCTAATTACTGACAAGATTATTTTCATCAATCCAGCTTCTGTTGAATGGAAACCTATTTTCATCCATGCATCCAGGTTGATTTCCAGCTTCTATTTACGGGGAAAATTATTTCGATCAATTCAGCTTCTATGTCAACACAGGAATGTTTTCATCAATCCCACTTCCATTTCGGGAAACAGTTTTTTTCATCAATCCAGCTTCCATTTTAAAGTGACAATATCAAATAACTTAGTAGACGAAATGTCGTTCGACGAATTGTCGCCCGACGAAGTGTCGTAGACGAAATGTCGTTCGACGAGTTGTCGTGACACCCATTGAACTGCACGTCTTAATAGCGGATTCTGAAGCTGGTGAAGTTAAAATAACCCAAGCATCTGTAATACAGACACTCCTTAGAAGTGTGATCCTCAGGAGGCTGAAGAGTCTTTTGACTGAAGTGTAAACTCGACTGTAGCAACTCACCAGCAGGACACCACTTCAAGTTCCAAAATTTCGTGACCCTGGTCGACCTTTGTGCCCATTTAAGGGGAAATTGAAAGACGCTGTACAGTAAGTATGTCGAAACTTACATAAGATCATAATGCAGAATACGATTTGTGGTTGGACACAGTGGTGGAAAAGCCTTTGGGCGTCAGCATCAGAGTGGCTTAGAAGAACGCTTCCAGTTTTGGCGGATGGATGAATTAAGTCAACAAGAGTCCTTTAATTCGGGTGTTACCTCTGCATGCTTCGAATCGAAAGAATACACCGTAGATCAAACATGACATAATTTTGTATAATGTGCATATATATATAATTAATATATATATATATATATATATATATATATACGTAATGCATGCACCATTTATATGTAGGCCTATAGACTTTTTATACCGGTATGCAATATAAAGAATAAGCTGATGGGTGACCATTGAGATCAATTTCGCGGATGATTTCTGATCCATTAAACCCTTAATATATATATATCCCCGCGTGGTCTCGGTGCCTCGACCCTTAGCACATGAAGGTGAGAAGGGCGATGAAGAGGACACTGATGAGTACGATAGTAAGTAAGCTAGTGGTTATGTTGAGTCTATTGGCGACGACCGGTTCCTCTTCCACTGCCAGACTCGTGAATTCCATGCACTCGTCCAGAAGGAACATACTCCCGGCCTGGATCACCTCGTCATCGTTACGGCGCAGTGGGACGATGTAGGCGGGCGAGATCCCGCTCTGGGACATCCGCAACAGCCCCGCTCCTCCGAGGCCATGCACTTGGGCCACGCAGCCGAAGTAGATGACCATCTCCCTGTCTTCATCGGCCGACGCTAGGGCCACTCCCGTCACGATGTTGCGTAGGCTGACGTCGCCGTTCGGAGCTGTAACGTTCAACGAGAAAATAATTATGTATGTTACAGTTCGTGTTAGAGACGCTGAACACAGACAGGGTGATGCTATCATTGTATTGCTGTTGAAAAGGCGGTTGCTGAAGCAAGAGTTGAAGAAAGGTTGGTGGAGGAAGGATGTAGAGGAGGATGCTGAGAGTTCAAGTAGAGGATGGTGGAGGACCGATGGAAAGGAGGGCACCGGAGCAAGAGTTGAAGAAGTGGATGGTAGTGGAAAGAAGAAAAAGAGGCTGCTGAAGCAAGAGTTGGATAAGACAGTTTCCGATGTGCCGGGGATTGGACATCAGCTTCTTCTTTTGACCCCCTGCTTCTATCCCCTGGGGTGGGGTCGGCTTGACCCCCTAAAATTCATTACCCACAATCTTCACCAAACGACTCCATAATAATAATAGTCTCCATTATGACGTGACGTTTTTCCTGGCTGAAATCTAGGCGCTATGGTGCTTTAGATAAGCCAACTGATAAGCCAACTATTGTGCACGATCAAAAGTAAAGTGAGCAGCTTTCCTCATAGTGACTGCACTAGTGTACAGTACTGCCAGTACTTGGTGCAGTGGTGCACTTGTTCGTTGAGTTTGCTAGTATTTCCATTTTCCAGAAACAGTACTTGGCGCAATATTTCCTTTGCTTTCGCTGTGTACTAACACTTTCAGTGCAATTTAGTCATGTTTGACGCTTATGACGTACAATTCGTTGTTCCTATTTGTACTTCAGCTAAAAGTTTAAACTGTGACTGAAAACGCCTTTTAATTTTTTTCTCGATGTCATGTTTGTATGCTGACTGTTGGTCATTGCAGAATCCTGACATATTATGGAAGCTCATTAACTTAATTTAAAAAGTAACGAAACTAGGAAGTATTAGTTATTGTGATTGCTCTCTGTGTGTGAATTTGGCATTTGGCAAACTCCGATAAATTGTATCGACTGCGAGGGGTTTGCGACGAGAGGAACACATCGTGAATAAAAATATTAATTGCGACCCCCTGCTTCTTTTTTGACAAGTCGGACCCTGGAATAAGAAGAATGAGGAAGAGACGGGGGAGGAATAGGAAGATTGCTAAATAATAAGGACGAAAAGGAAGATGAAAAGGAGGTTGTTGAGGAATAAGGAAGAGAATGAGTGGGTGGAAAAGGAGGATACTGAGAAATAAAGAGGAGGAGGAAAGGGAAGAAAAGGAACATGGTTTCCAATCGCAGTCGTTGATAAAATTCGATCGTCAAGAAGCGATTGACTGCATCGATGGGTGGGAGGGGGATGAGCCGGCGTATCAGCTGCCCGCCCGGAGATTGAAGGATCTAACGGAGTATAGTCGCACATAGTCCTGCGGGACCCCTAGGGCTTGGATTTAATCAGCTGTTTTGCCCTGCTTAGACTGGCTTATATACATACGCACGTAGATATTTGCGCCAGAAAACGACGACTTTTTTGGCAAAACTCTCCGCAGAGGGTTGCCTTGATGCTACGCGCCCTAATCGCCTGGGAAAACCAAAAGCATAAATATTCGCCAGCAGAAATGGAGCGTAAATTGTCTGGGAGAAAATTACCAGTCGGATCCAACCAACCGACTGTCACCCGTGACTCATTACATCTTATCAGGCGTTTTTTCTTGTATACAACGGCAATAGCAGACTGCAGGGCGCTAATGGTGCTGTCTGAAGACGTAATGGAGACGTTATACATCAGCGTGGCATTGAATGAGGGAAGACAGCCAACCGAGAAACAGTCGGGCTATAGATAGACCATGCTGGGTAATTTAATAAGATAATATTATAAGAATATTCTTTAATTGACCAATTGCTATCCGCATTTTGGTGTACAGACATGGTAATAAACATACATCAATACTAAAGAAGATCAAGACAGTCAAATAATTCTAAAATTACACATTATTAGCCGAGACCCTGTACATCTTTCTAATGATGAAATTTTTCTCATCAATTTGGCGACGTTTTGTCTAAAATCTAAACCATTGAACACACTGACAGAATAACAGTCAATTAACGTCTAAGATATCTAACGTTAAGTCCCATATTTTTCATTATCCGTCGCAGTCTGTCTTGCGGTCTCCTGCCTCTCATAAATCTTCACTAGTTCTGATCATGTATTTGCATTTGTGGTTCTGCTTAGAAACGACGTTCTATGGATTCCTTGTGCATGACGGTAACGGCTGAGTTTCCAAATTGAATCAGATTAATTAGATCAGGATCAATAACATCATTTATAAACCATATTGACAAACGGTTTGACGAGCACGTCTACCATGTCGTCGCATGAGAAGTAGACTGTTCTATGCGCACTTTTGGTGAAACGGAGAAAATCGAAAAAGAAAGTTTAGTGACTTAGAATTTAGTACTGAAAATTCGTTGGTGGGACAAAATAGAGTAAGAATATTTAGAAAACATTTATGTGTACATCGGCAATTTTAAACAATCACGACGATTGAAGCCTCTTGCATAAGAAAACATAATTTGAAGGCAACTTTCGGAATTTGTTCAAATAGAACAAAATATTACAGAAATATCTCTATACAATTAAATGTTATGATGATTCGTCATTACATGGAACATTATAATTATTAGCGAAATGAAATATGACTGTCGCTGTAATTAGTTATAAAAGTAAATTATATAATAATTCTAGAGAAAAAGCTATTTTTTAAATATCATTTTTAACTGTGATACTTGCTATCATTGTATAGGTCCTGTATGTGCATTATTTTCGAATTAGTCTCTCCATTTTGTCTCTTTATGTAATATTTTTTTGATTATCCTTCTGTAGCGGAACACGCTTACTATTATAATGTTCTGTATGCATGTGCGAATCACGGTGTGCTGTTCAGACCACGTGACCGTAATAGAACAAGATAATCCTGGACCATGGGTATAATAATCAAGTAGCAGCGTGTTCTGTAATATCCACGTGATTAAATCTCTGGAATATAATTGGTTGTGGTTCACATAGAATATTATAATGCCTATCAGTTGGTAAAAATATGCAAACAGAATAAAATACTTCTGTTCTTTTCCCAGGAAAAGTGCCATTTCAACAAGCGCCATTTTGCACGCAGATAGAACAAATTACCCTGAATCGGACAGTGTGTCTAACTCCAATGTAAACAAAACTGCAGATAGAACACTATAATTCTCATGCGACGATGTCTCGACAAATTTGATAAGTGCCATGCACTGTAGTTGTAATTGTAATTGCAAATTTATATGGCGCCACTTCAACATAGCAGGACATTCGCAAAACGTTTGTCTCTACCTGATTCAGCTGGCCACTTCTTCAATGACAACCAGACAATGATAAGCTTTATTAGTCCCTATTTATTAAGTTACTTTGGGCTTAAACTGAACACTTGTTCATAAATCTCTCGTTTTTATGATAGAATACAAGATATAAATGCAACCATGGCACCATGCAGAAATGTTTCCTTCGTCTTCATACTGTATAGCACCAGATGCTTTGCTAACAGTTCGTTGAATTATGAGTCAAGAGTATTAATAAATCATTAGTTTATGTATGTATGTATGAGCACTTGTTAAAGCGCCCCTTCAAGATTTCTACACAGAGGCGCTCCCGACTACTGCGCGGACACTGAATCGGAGTTTCACGCCGAAGAACATGAGCAATTGCGAGTGAAGGACTTGCCCAGGGTCTTTACGCGGCACATATTTTATGGCACATAGTTTAATTTTCGGGATAAAAAATCATTTAGAAGGGTAACCTGACAAACAAAAGACGTTAGGTCTTTGTTGCTTATTTCATCAGAATAAAAAGGTTAGAACTTAATTATGTCGTGTTGCAATGAAAGTATATAGTAGGGTCTAGGCCTAAATCAGGGGTGCAAAAAACCAAACTTTTTTCAAAATGAAAAGTTGGTTTTTTGGTTTTTGGGTTTTTTATGGTTTTTTTGTTTTTTTGTTTTTTGTTTTTGAGATTTTCCAATTCGGATAATAAAACTCGTTAAAATGGCATAATACCGTTCAAATGAATCAGATGCATATAAATGGAATTAAATAGAACATTAGAACCGTAGAATGTCATAAAACGAAGTTAATAGGCCTACAACAATTGCCAAGAGAGTTGAAGAGACGCCATTTTTGGCATTTATAATTTCAAAATTTGTAAAAAACAAAAAAACCAAAATTTACGGTTTTTTTTTTTTTTTGGTTTTATTAAAAAACCAAAAAAACCAAAAACCAAAAAAACAAGCCTTTAACAGCCCTGGCCTAAATACATGCGATAAGCTGTAGACTATAGGCTACACTGTAAGAAAATCTGCATACAATACTTGAACTTGCTAAGTAATTAGCAACGTTTTTAACATGGCCTAGGACTGAAATAAGATGCCTCAAGAATATGGAATTTCACAAGAAAATGAGCAGCATAGGCTATAGCCTAAGCAGTGCTGGTTAAAATACTTTTTAAATGTAAGTTTATATGAAATAAGAAATACAATTTTAAGCAGTATTTGAAATACAGATATAAAATACATAATTTTGATTTTTGAATGCATCTGAAAGACAATTACATGAATACTTAAATGCATTTCAATTAGTTTGTATTTAATATATTCTCCAGCATCGTGCATGAGCTGCCGTTCGGCACGGTAATTCATTTAGACCTAACCCGTGATATGATTCAATATTTAGTGAAATAGACAAACTTCTCTCACAGACAAAATATCGATCGGAGATGATCACTTTTAACCTCCTGGAAACATACATACATACATACATACATAGCCTACATACATGCATACATGCATAGAGAGGCAGAAACTGCTATCAAATGCGGAATAGCAAAGACGACATAAACCAATAAAATGAAGAGAGAATCCGACAACCGGAACGTGATGTGACAGAGAATCGAAATAACCCTGCAGCAGCTAGCACACACACGTTGGGACAACGACTGGACAACGTTGGTCTAAATCTAATCTAATCTAATGACTTCTATAGCGCCTTTTTCACAATGGTTGCTTAAAGCAAAATCGCAATCAATATTCATAATCCATTGGAATGGTCAGGTCGAACTCCAATAAAAGCAGAGGAACCAGAAGCCAGGCTACGATGGGTATGCAAGCTGCAGGAGGTCGGTTCTTGAAGTCCCAATGTCTGAGTGCTTTTTTTAATTGAATTTTTGAATTGAATGTTTATTGCACAGAACAGGTTTTAGGTTACAGTCATGAAACAGCAAGTATTCCTACAGTGCAACAGGAGCAAAGAAAAGCTAATAGCTTATACTAGACTTGACCCCTCGTTCTTGATTATTATTCATAAATGTATTTGATACTTAATTATTAAGACTTAAATAGGACTTAAATAATAGTAATAGTAATAATAATAACAATAACAACAGTACAACATCACAATAGATATGGCTTGAAACTTACCGCTACAGACGTTTGCAGCTTGACCGACATCCAGGTAGGTGCGAACTCGTAAGAGACGACCGGCTTCGTCGAGCTTTCCGCACATGACTCGGTCGATGGCCGCCCAGCAGAGGAACCGCTCGCGGTGACTAAGTCCTCCCAACTGCAGCAGGACGTACTTGAGGTACTCTGAGTCAACTGACTGCTCGTGGATCGGCTCCGTGGTCGACTTTCTAGTGCTCCCATGGTGGAGTATGATGGAAATATCGAGCGACGTATCGGTGAGGTTTTCCAGACGCTGGAGCTGGAAGTAGAAGTCCAACCTGGATGCAGGCGTCATCGAGGGTACGACAAGTAGGGCGTCCAGGGGACGGTAGGAGTGGTATGCTTCGTACTGCTCAGCGACCGCATGTGCAGTAACCACGGAGCAGTCCATCATGTCGAACGTACTGCTCGTCGCCGTCACTGGGTATGACAGCCGTGTACCGTCCACACAGACGTTCAGTAACCGTCTCAGTTCGATCAGGTTCAGTTTCGTCCGATAGTCCGGCTTCTCGAACCGCTGCAGCAGGAAGTATATCGTCGAGTTATAGTAGGCGAAAGGACCGACCTTGGCATGTTCGAGGCTCTTGGCGTCGTGGTAGAGGAACTCGAGGGAGTTGTTAGCCGTCGGGAACTGCCCTGGGGTGCAGTTGGCGGCCGGGACAGCCCCGCACGGCCAGCCGCGGGCCAGCGTGAAGCGACTGTCGTCCTTGCTGGTGATGTGCAGCAGGACGCGCTCGGAGACGGGGTCGAAGGACATGGACTTGATGCGCAGACTGTGGATGACAGAGCGTCCGAACTTCTGGCATCCGTATCCGAAGGGCATCTCGCTCGATCCTCCCTCCTGCCTGTAATTGATGGAGACGCTGCTGACACCGCCGCTGCCGGATATGACGTCATTCGATGACGTAAAGAAGAGAGCGTGTGTGACGTCCTTAACGGCTGCGCAGTTGTACAGGAGAAGCAGTAACCCTATAATTCCGAGCGTAGTTCTACGATAATCCATGGCTGGGCTTCTCCTCCTACCGCTCGAGATGACCACTCCTCTTTCGCTACGGTTTCCTCCCGTTTTACCTACAAGCTACAAATGCCACATAGCAAAGTAATGAGAAGCACATGATGATCGTACAAATTTTGGGCATAATGTTCGAATAAACCATGTTAGATTTTGTGGGTAGGCCTATAATGAGTAATCAGTTCACTTCAATATGACAGATATTTGTGGACCCAGAGATAACATTGTATCAAACTGTCTTGTTTATACGAGCAAATTCCTTGGTTTTTATTCGAAACCACTACAACTGTAATTCACTTCTTACTGGCATCTTAAGAGAGATTCTATAGAGATTACAAATAGCTCAAAACTCCTTACATGGCTATTACGATAACAAAGACCCTATCAACATAGTCAGGACCGGCCTCAATGACGCTCCAGGCAAAGTATAAGAAAAAAAACTTACATTATAAGCAAAATCAATTTTGGTTTTTCATTAAGCCTACATAAAACACTGTGATCACTGAAGAAATTATAAAAAAGCATGAAAACAGAAAGCACAATTTCTGCGAATAATGGCGCCCCTAAACTTTGGCGCTTCAGACAGCTGCCTGCTCCGCCAATTATAGGCTACCTAAATCCGGTCAGAACATAATACCACTCCACATGCGTTCACAAGGCAACTCGGGGACATAGGTATAAATTATTTAAGAAACCAAAAGGGACATTAGGGCAGAAATGCTTCAGTGCAAGAGTTGTAGATTTGTGGAATAGTTTGGATGATAGTACTGTCTCAGTGGACACTATCACAGCTTTTAAGAAGAAGCTAGGAAAATTGGGCTATTAACCATGTTCCAGGTTAATTACAGTGATTCTAACACAGACTAAACGTCTTCTGAACCACTTAAAACCCTTGTTATGTTATGTTATGTTATTGCACTTGAGACCCAATTAGCAGAGAATTCAGTTTGAAATAATTATGTGTTGTAGCCTAGATCACGACCTCTTTTGTATCAGTTAATTGATCTCTGCTCAACTGTTGAATGATGCATTCGAACAATGTTCGCTTGATTCTTATTGTGTTGTGCCTTGCACTAGAATAGTATTGGGCTCTCGTGCATGCCTTCTCGTGGGCCCATTCGTTGCGGTCCACAGAGCCCATTGTAACACCAATGATCAGCCGATCATTGTAACACAACACCAATGATCAGCCGATCATTGGTGTTACAATGGGCTCTGTGGACCGCAACGAAGGGCCCACGTACACCCAGGACCATGAATAGGATGCAGGAGACCCGTTTGAGCAGAGACAGGGAGTCCGATTTTGAAGTGACGCGTCTACTACATGTGAAACTTCTGAAACTTCAAAATTCAATTATCAGTTTTGTGCGTTCTGTAAGTTCAATAGTGTAATAATTCAGGTCTAAAGTTAACTAAAGACCCTTCTGTTTCAACTTGCTTATTCACCATAGTCTGACTTCTAATTTTTTGACCTATCTGATCTTGACCGGGATTCCATGACTGGAAGCCACCATCAATTGTAAAAACTGTACTATGGACTCATTGGCTTAGATTTGAAAACTTATCTTTCGCCGAGGTTTGGACTGAAAGCGCCTCTAAGTAGGCACCGGATGAATGAGATTAGTAATTAATAATAATTAGAGAGAGTGAAACCTTGTTGAGCAACTTTACGTGAAAAAGGTAATTCTTAAGTTGAGAACGAAATAACACAGGCGACTGAGCAAACTGAACAGATACAGGAAAGAGTTCCAAATCCAGGTCCAATACCGAAAAGTTCGTGTTCCAAACCCAGTTTCCGGTGGTATTGACCGCGTAACCGTCGACCTCAAAAGGCTCAAATACGGCCCTTAACGCTGCCAATAAATTTCTTAAGCAGCGCTACAAGAATATGGGATTATATTAGACATATGCAATTATGCATGAGACTAACGTAGAATTAACCGCAAGCAAAGATAAGAAAACATAAATCTTATATCGTCCTTCATAATTTCGTAGAAATTCCAACAGACTTCTTTAGATGAATATCTCTGCATATGTGTCATATACACGGGCGCTATATCATTCGTTCTCCATCCATGCGAATACATACATACGCGGGCCATGTATAAGCAAGATCCAATATAACCGTATAATAATATTACCTTTATATAAGATATATAAGACGACGTCCGCGGACTGGCGCTATATAATCGTCGTAATGGGGAATCTGATATCGGGCGCAGGATCTCCCTTATGTCAATGCCGGTCGGATGAATGGGTCCGGTGTCAACTGGGCGAACGTCCGATATGGATTATGTTCCTATATATCGGTCGATGCTTTCTACCGCTACTGCTGCTGGATTTTCGACATTCAGTCGTAGCGATCAGGCCAGCGATCAAATCTGGTCCATGTCCCCCATCCCACCTCCGGCTCTTCCTCCTACCCTCCACCGCTTCCGTCCCTGGTCAGCGGTGACCCGCTATTATAGCAGGGAGCTTTTCACGGATGCCCGGTTTGCGTTAGACCCTGGTCCAACCGCAGAGAATGGACGCAGGTCTACTATCGATACCAAGGCTCGTCCATTACCGAGTTCAGTCGAGCGTCAAATAGCATTTGACCGCGCAATGAGGACGCGTATACTGCCGCCAGAGGCGCTGCTTACACTGTCGCTTCGGCAACGATAATAATCGACTAGAAATGGTCAAATGGACGGACATTGGACGCTGCCGAAAACGAGAATCAGAGGACGATTACGATAGTTATTAATAAAGTATACAGTCCTCCGTGATATCCGTCTTCAAATACGCGAACCAAGGACTTCTTTATTAATGTCTGTAGAAGCGAAACTGAGCGTAGCAAATGATATTCTATTGCAACATCATGAAACCACAAACAGCGCCGTCGGCCATGGGCACCCGCACATAGGGGCAAGAGGGGCACCTGCTCCCCCCTGGAAAATTGACACCTATTTTTAACCACTACTTTTTGGTGTCCTTTAACAGCGAGAAGCGCCCAGGGCAGGCACAGTTAATATAAATACATATTATATACAGGTAAGAGAAAGTAATCAAGCATATAATATTGTTGAATTGAAATCAGTAAAAAAGTCAGTGGTGGCAATATATATGCCACTAGCTGTTTGGGATACACGATGAGGTGGCAACATACTTGCCATTAGCTGTTCATACACCCCAAATAACTGTATACTGGTTCCCTGTTTGGATTTTTTGTGTGGTTAAAAAGGGTTAAACAGTAGCTGGTAGTGACATCTTGTGAATTCACATGCATTTGGTTAGTGGCAAATACTGTACATTAGTTGTTTAGTATACCGCATGAAAGTGATGTAGTGGCAAATATATTGCCTCTAGCTTATAAAGGGTTAACAAATTTCTTTGCAGTAAAGCACTAATGATACACAAATGAAACTGAGATATTTAACTTTAAGTCAGAATAAAAAATTTCTATGAAAAATACTCATGTTCTTAATTTCCTGTTTTGCAGTTTGCAAGCTCTTGTAAAAAATTTAACCGTGACCATCGTGTTTTGCCCCTCCTGCAAAACTATCTGCGGACGCCCATGCCTTCGGGCCTCAGCATAAGTAGTTTCAGTTTAACGACACTGTGTGATAACAAGGATCATTAGCGTCGCCCTCCTCCTTCATTCAGGTTGGGACTGGCCCTGCCACAGTGGGAGCAGTGGCGGAGTTTCTTCGGCAGAACTAAAGCTTTCGCGCTTATTAAGTATATCCAGCTATTAGACTTAATGGGCCGAAGCCCTTGCAAGCGTAGGCCCACGTGAGCAGGCATATCGGCCTAGACCAAATAAATTCTAATAATTTTTCACGTGTCGCTTCGTAACAAAGGCCTACATTTAACCAAGAAGATTTATGGCTCAGCACCCGTTCTTCGGATGGTAGATACATGAAAATTTGATATACGAAAGATGCTGCTGTTATTGCAGCTTGTAAAAAAATCTGCTGCATTCCACTGGTAGCCTACATAGGCCATCCCGCATCACCGCAATTCGAGTGTTATGATTATACACTATGCAGTAAAGAGAAATCAGTAGCAGAAAAGCCATGACAAATAAAATGCAGAGGACATTGGAGTAACAGAACTGTAGCTTACCATCAGGCATCAGCAACGTTCACAGTGAAATTCACTTCAGACCGATCCAATGAACTGCAGTATTGCAGAATGAATAACTTCAAATGGAAAACAGCTTACAATGCAGTTTGCGATAGAACCCAACGCAGCAGAGAGAAAGAAATTCTGCGCGTTATATTGAACTGATCCATCGTCTGGCAACCGCTCCATTCAGACGACAGGAGATGTGCACATACACAGCTTCATATTGATATTCAGTCTGCGTCATATATATGAAGACAAATTCTAGAGATTTACATAAATAAAGTATAGTATAATACTGTATAAGAGAATCACATTAAAAAATTTCATATTCTAGCCATTCAATGTAGAAATGAAACACCTGAATTTGCATTCAATGCATTGGCAAAATGTTGTCGTCTGCGATCGCGATATATGCGTTGCTTTCCCGCCGGACTTGCTATCGTCTGCGTCGACTTAAACGTCGCTTCTTCGTCATCAGTGACGTCGAACTAACATCAGCCGAGCGACAACGCAACAGAGAATTTGCTATCGCATCAAGATTAAGCAGCAGAAGACTTCCAGCAAGAAGGAGATGATGAAATCCTCGCCGAGACAGACAGACAGACAGACAATTCAGCGAATGGATTCCCATGTCCATGTAGACTCGATGGATGGGTTGGACCGATGCCGTTTACATTGGAAGTGCGAGCGTCGCGCTGTCTGTTGGTGCATGCATGCGATGTATCTCTGTTATATTATATTTTTTACGGAATCTATAGGGGCCTACAGCGATGGCGCTGGGTCTATATGCGGCCGAAATCCTATATGCTGGTCAGAGGCATATTTACCACCGTCCTGAAGAATAGGCGCTGCTGATGTAGAAATGCGGTGCTTTTTTCTCTGATCTGGTGGTCGGAATAAACAGTGATGTTCCGCACATGTTCTGTATGCGTCGTTCAGTGTCTGTTGAACACGGCTTAGTCCTCATTTAACAGCAGACACAACAAGCACATTCAACACAACACTTTACATTCAGGCACATGAATGCATAGGATGTATACATTCACAATTGTACATCTGCGTGCATATACATAACATTGCATATATTATATATATATATATAGGCCTATATATATATATATATATATATATATATATATATATATATATATATATATATATATATATATATATATATATACAATATGCAAGAAGATTTGCCGGGGGATTTGGGCCTTTGAAGGTTCAATCCATCCAGTCTTTCTTGGGACCCACAGTAGGCCTAAAGTCTTTATTACACACCCAAATTCCACATAGGCCTAGATCAAAGTCTGATCCCCAGTTATTTTTCTACAATTCTCATACTGCAATAGCCTATGCACGCATTCACGCCTTACATATGTAGGCCTACAAGCACTATGACTTAATGTTGCATAGGCCTATTTCTAGGCTAATACATGTAGGCCTACGTGCGTATCTACAATTAGGCCTATAATACGTGTCTGCATATATTATATTATGCTTAGATCTTAGGAAATCACTCTTGCTGCAGCAGACAGCGCTCAAAAAAAGAATTGAATGAAGACCAAGTTTATTTCGTTTTTATACTCAATTATTTGGCCAACTCTTCTATAACGTATAGATTAAACTTCACATGGACTCAATAATAATAATGGTTGTATATAAACGGGATAATTGTGTAAATCGCTGTAGGCTACATGACAGAAATAGCCTAGGTCTATCGATATTCAATTTTAACCTTGTAGATTAAGTTTCTTTTCTGTAACGCCATTTTGAATAGTTCGACAAAATTAATAAAAGGAAAGAAAAGAAGCAACAAAGGAACTTTTCATTATTGCACTGGTTTATGTGAGTTATATTCGCATGTGACATTAAATTGCGGTTAAAGCGTATATTTTATTGGTTTGCAGAGGTTTAAATGAGAAATTAAAGGTATTAAATGCAATTTTACGCATGGTAAGAGATGTCACGTAGGCCTAGGTCGTACTGAATCCCCGACAACCAGTGTTTTAGTTGTCAAAAATTAACTGGGGGGGTCGAAAATTTTGCAGATTTCGAAAGTACACGAACACAGGTCTAAATTAAATTTTAATGTTGTTAATATGAAACAACTGACGACTCATGAGATATCTTAGTTTCTTCTTAAAATTTATCTATGCGACATAACAAAGAAATTACATAGGGCCTAATCATAGGGACGTAGCCAGGAAAAAAAATTCAGAGGGGGTTTTAACTTTTAGGTTTTCGGGGTTTTCCATTGGAAATGGTCGTATTTTTCTACATATTTAGTTTTTAATAACATAATGCATTTATTTGGAGGGGGGTTGAACCTGTAAAACCACCCCCTAAAAACGCCCATGCATGATCACATAGACAAAACACCTGGTTTTTGGAAAGTAATTCAATAACACAAACTATAATGCATAGATTCTTACACTATACTCGGTAGTTTACAAAAATAATTTTGGACTATGTTTTGTAATTTCTTTTTTCTTTGGTAACCCAGTGGCTTTGTCCAAAGCACCATGTCTGCCAGCTTTAAGACAAGAAATAACATATTTTTCTACATTCCATGCAGTAGGCTAAGAGGTGGACCATTGATGCCAATCATCAACAGATCATTCACTGAACTCCCCAGAAGCCTGTTTCTTCCACTAGTGTGACATAAATTCATCTGACTGAATCCTCTTTCACACTCAGCAGATGAAACAGGTAGAACTTCCAACAAAGTAATAAGTGGCTGTAATTTCTGCCCAAGCATTGAACCATCGCTCTTTTTAAGCATAAGCTTAGAATATTCAAGCAAAACATCAGCTGCGTCAGAATTACTCATTCCAAACTCTACTCAATGAAATAAAGTCTTTCTCCACACACTGAATAAGCTCAACCATGTGCTCGAACTATAGCATAAGAGGAAAACGATATAAACGTGTTACAGAAATTGGCTTTCACCTTAATTCTGTAGACTAGTTCTCCGCTCTCAGTCACAAACCATAACAGTAAGTACGTAACTAATTTACTTAAAAGTAAAGGAATTGGGCTATATATTCTTTTGTACTTGATGACAGAGCAACAGCCGGGGGGGGGGGTCAAGACCTAACCCCCCAGCATCTTTTCAGTTACTTAGCTGAGGGGGTTAGAAAAAGAACTAGGGGGGGTTGAACCCCCAACCCCCCCGACAACTAAAACACTGCCGACAACCTTATCCCCGAAACTTGCCACCGTATCCCGGAAATCAATTTTCTAAGTGAAAATAAAATAAAATGATTTGCGTAATCTTAACTTTACAGGATATTTTGCGAATATAGGCTACTATTAATGAGATACAAGGGGCCTAGGCGTAGGCCTACTATTTTCGCGGTTTCTAACGCTTACAGATCTGTCATCACATTCCGAAAATTGGGTTTCGGCGATAAAATTTAGCACAGCAATTTATTTTCATTAATCCAGCGTCTATTTAATAATTAAAATGTGATTCCTGGTTTGGTCAAATAATAAAATACGTTATACGTCTGCTGAAAGAATAAATTACGCTAAAACGACATGAGATTTATAAACAGTTCGTTGATTTTAATTCTGCATGTTGTTTCTTTGGATAATGTAGGCCTATAAACTTATAGGCCTATATTCAGCATTTGAAGATATTTGCTGGAACCTCCTTATTTCTGTTGTGCTAAATGTTTGTATAGTTCAAATATTCTGGGACTATTGTCACTTTGTTTGCTTATAGAAATTTGTTAGATTGTGGCACTTGATCAAAATGTAATTTTGCCTATATGCGTGGAACTTTTTTGATTTCAGAATCGTCCAGCTATTTTGCTAAACCTTTCCTTTAAAACTATCCAGACGTGGGCTCTCACATACGAAAACTGTATTTGCAATTAATATTGTAAATCAGAAAACCTAATGAGATGATGATGATGATGATGATGATGATGATGATGATGATGATGATGATGATCAATATTATTATTATTATTATAGACATCATCATCATCACCATCGTCATCATTAATTTTCCTAGTACATGTAGTAGAGGTGGTGGTGGTAGCAACGGTGGTGGTGGGTTGCAGCGGTTGTGTCAGTAATGTAATGTAACAAGACATTTATAATGATCGATGCTCTCAGAAGCGCTCAACGCGTGGCCATCAAACAGCTGAAAAATTGCGTCTTTAAGAGTCTAGAGAAAACCATATAGCCACATGCAGCTCACCACTCAACTGAAACTGCTCTTCTTTCTCTTCTCTGTGACATTTATTCTGCTATGGATATATCCCATGTTACTCTGTTAGCGCTTTTTGATGCATCTTCAGCATTCGCAATGGGAGACATGATATTCTATTACATCGCCTAGAAATTTCCTTTGGTCTTAGTGACCTTCCTCTTCTTTGGTTTTGCTCTTACTGATCGTACCCAAATGGTTATTCTAGGTGAATCTCGCACCTCATGGGTACCCGTTCTGGGTCCACTTCTTTATATCATGTTTAGTTGTTTACAGTTGATATCTCTCTTCTCTTTGCTAAACCAATCAGTCAATCAATATTCGTTTATTTTCAATTACAGAATAACATAAAGGCATTTCTACTTACAAGTTAGTATAATTGATTCGGCTCCTATTCCCATAGCTTGCTCATTCCCAATCTATTGAATCTCTTTTTCGCTTACCCCGGGATTAACAAGAGTAGGCCTAGACCATATGAAACTATTGGGAGCTACTATTTCGAGCTCGTTCACTTTTCGAAAAGCACATTGATATTATCTGCCCCAATAAGACAGTCGGAGCGCTCCCTGCGACCAAGGGCGCACGATAGAGTTCTACCGGAGGCAGATGATCGAATGCGAAGAACCTTTCTTATTCATATGTTATATTCTGATTATTCTTGTCTTCCAATGTACATGTTTAAAATTGTTTATGTATAATGTCGTTTGTAACTCAGAATGCGGTCTACAACTGTGAATTAAAGTCGATTTTTACAAACTTATGTTCTCAATTCGTCTTTCGCTCAACTCTTCCAAGACTCATTATTGACATGTCTGGGCACTCGCCAACAGCCAATTAAATTTGATTGATTACGCTATACTTGCCAAGCGGTTCCCTCAGTTTACTTTCTCGACAAATGTCCGTGACCTGGGTTTACTATTTCCTTCTCTGAACATAAAATCATCTCAAATTTCTCTCGGTCCAGTTTTTATCATTTGCGGCGTCTTTGGCCTACGTGCCATTCGACGATCTGTGCCCTCACCGTATTTTTCTTCCATGATTCATGCCTTCATCTGTTCCCGCATTGACTACTGTAACTCTTTACTCATCGGCCGACCAGAACTCCGCCTGGCTCCGCTCCAATCTGGACTTAATGCAGCCGCTCGTTTGATTGCCCGCCTTCCTCGTTTCTCTCATATTTCGACTTTTATGACTGAACACCTTCATTGATTTCCCTTAACTGCTCGTATTCAGTTTAGAATTCTCTTTCTTACCTGTTAAGCGTTTTTACGTCATCACGTCAAACTCAACGCTGCTTCGTATCAGCTACCTCTTAGCTACCTCTGAACGTCCGCTCCGCTCTTTAGACCGTCATGACCTAGTACCTCAGCCTCGGACTGCCACACACAGCACAGCATCGTGCCTACCCCTCTGTTGGCCTTTGCTCTTTTGCTGTGCAATGGCCTTCCTCCTACAACTCTCGTGCTGAGATCTTACCTGGCGGCACTACTGTTTCTGCCCGTTGTCTTAAGACTTTTCTTTTTTCGAGGGCTCTTCGCACTGGGAGCGCCTCTGATTAGGTCATACTGTGAGAGACTTCGTAAGTCCGTAAATAGAATAGAATAGTACTGGAAGTAGTGTTTGTAGAGTTGTAGAGCAGAATTTATTGTCTCCTTCTGTCTTCATCTCATTTTCCATGTAGATACACGTCTCACGTTGCCATAGACATCGTGGAAATTTATCTGTTAACCCTTTGTAGGAGTTTGCAGAGTTTGCCAGTATACATGTGCAAGTATAAATGTGCGAGTGTGTTACTGTATACAAGAACTAAGACCTGGAATGTTTTGTATTATGTTGGAGGTCTGAAGATGCAAACTAAAATCCAGAAAGAAGAAAAGCGACTCAAATGTGAGTTTTGTAACAGAGCATTTGCTCGAAAAGGAAATCTCTTAATCCATGTTAGAACTCACACTGGAGAAAAGCCATATAGTTGTAATTTATGTCACAAGGAATTTTTACAGAAACAATATTTGGATTATCATACAAGAACTCACACTGGAGAAAAGTCATACAAGTGCAGCTCATGTCAGAAGGTATTTGCAGAGAAGAGTTATCTGAAATGCCATGCTAGAACTCACACTGGAGAAAAGTCATACAAGTGCAGCTCATGTCACAAGACATTTGCAGCGAAGAGTTATCTGAAACTCCATACACGAATCCACACTGGAGAAAAACCGTACTTGTGCATTTTTTGCCACAAAGCATTTGCAGGAAAAGGTGGTTTGAAAGTCCACGCAAGAACCCACACTGGAGAAAAACCATACAGTTGCAATTTATGTCACAAAGCTTTTACACGGACGGATACCCTAGCAATTCACACAAGGACCCACACTGGAGAAAAACCTTACAAATGCAACATGTGTCACAAATCATATGCAGATGGCTGTGGCCTGGAATACCATAATAAAAGTGTTCACACTGGAGAAAAGCCATACAGTTGCAGATTATGCCAAAAAAGATTTATACAGAAGAGTAAACTTGATTGTCATACAAGAGCTCACATTGGAGTAAAGCCATACGTTTGCAAGTTATGCAACAAAACGTTTTCGGAACTTGGTCATCTTAACGAGCATTCACGCACCCACACTGGAGCAAAGTCGTACATTTGCAGAGTATGTCATAGAGCATTTTCACATAGTGGTAATCTCAGAAGGCACATGAATAAACATCCAGAAGGAGCGATCTAAACGGTGAACTATTTGATGAGATTATTGGTCTAAACGAGCATCGTGAAAACTCGCAGTAGAGAAAACTTATACATGAACAAATTATTACAAAACGTTGTCTAGTGTAACACAAGGATGCCATGGAAATAGTTTGGGTAACGGATTCAGTGCTGAAGATAACAAGGAAAACAACGAATACCCGTATTAACTTTCATCCATGCAGAGAAAGTAGGTGATTCCAGATGAATAAAAACTGCTTTCAAGAAATCATTCTATAGTTACTTTTGCCTTTTGGCATAAATCCCTTTCCTCTGTAAGTGTCTGTGGTAAAATGTTTGAAATCGAAAAAGAGTTTATGGAACATGGTCATCATTACTATGTGAATCCCCACAGATGTACATTTCAGGAATCACGACATATTTGAAATACATCTTTTAAGTTACTTTCTTTGAACACAGGCAGCAAGATTGCATCAAAGTTTCTGTTTCCGCGTTTGAAGTATAAACCATGCTGGTCCATGCATACCATTAAGTACTACGTGCCAATACGTTACTTGCGGAATTTGGGATCCATGTTCGTTTTGTTATGTTTGCCTTGTATACAAAGTAATTATGTGTTCAGGCGTCAGCATTGCTCATGATAACTGTTCCAGATTTTAGTTATTTTGAATTGTAATGAATGTATAATGTAATTAAGGATCCTGAGTGGCCGAGTGGGTTGGTGCCCGCTCGCCGCGCCGGCGCCCCGGGTTCGCTTCCCGGTCGGGTCGGTTTATCAGAGATTAATTTCTCGGATCTTTACTGCGGGTGGCTCGGTCGCATTATAAACGTGGAGTACAATACAACACACAACACAACACAATATACTGGGGCGCGGTGGTTTGGGGGTATGTTCGGTGCCTTGCAGCTGGAGGGTTGCGGGTTCGAATCCACCTCAAAGCCGTCGCGTAGGGACCCTGGGCAAGTCCTTCACTCGCAATTGCTCATGCGCTTCGGCGTGAAACTCCGACTACAGCAGTAGTCGGGAGCGCCTCTGAATGGGAAATCTGGTTGAGGCGCTATAACAAGTGTTCAAATACAATACAATACAATAATTACCAGCCGCATATAATTAGGAATTTTGCAACACCAAATAGATTCTGACTTTTATTGAGAGTCTGTAATTTCTTCACGTGTTTCATTTGACTATAGTCGCTAATTGTACAATGTTAAACCTGGAGTTGCAGACTGTTTAAGACCAGAAAAATGGATACCATGTTCTGTGTATACTGTGTCGCCTGAATTACACTGGCTTATGGTGTAAAGTCTTTGCACTTATTTACAAGGTACTTCGCCGTGTAGCACCTACACTATAGCTGCCTTGCAGGGTGTTGCAATTCACTTATACTTAACCTCACCATTACTACACGCAAAGTACCCATTTAATTCACCTTGGCGCTACACAGATCATCCCACAATTGGATCAACCACAGTCGCGATATTTTTAGCCTCCAGAAGCACATTCTTTGCTTACTTTACATACACTTCGTGACATCGGGTTTTAACAATACCAATAGCCCACACGAACTCTCCACCCAGAAACATAGACAACATCGGGTTCCACACAGAAGGGCACGAGCCATATGGGATTGCACTCGTACTTCGACCCACGACAACTGATAGAAAAAATACAGTGGGGTTCTACTTTGCCGCCGAAAACAAGCACTTGGAGATTTGGCAAGTGTAGCGAAAATAGATACCTAGGCTAGGCCTACAACACCTGGTAGAACATATATGGCAGATCTACTTTGCCATCGAAAACAAAGTAATTGGAGTTTGGCAACTTTGGCAGCCGTAGCGAATATAGATATTTCTATAGAACCGGGGAGTCCAAGCAACATTTTCGAACTTGGGCAGGCCCGCCGAGAGGAGGGGCAGAGGGGCAAAAACCCAGGGGTCCGGCGACTTTTAGGGGCCCGGGCTGGGCCCAGCAATCGACTTATGAAAAATATTGTACTCAGTTATACAAAGTTTATGATTTATACCTTTTAAAATATAATATTACTGACACTAACTACAATAGTTGCATATTAGGCTATATGAATATAATTTTGTAGGTTGTACCCGCACTATTATTATTTCAGTTTGTTTTCTTTTTGTTAATTTCTCATAAAGTCTAAGGATAGTTAGGGGCCCGTGACTGCTCTGCTTAGGGGCCCGGAATTTCTGTCGTCAGCCCTGAACATGCATGGGTATTCGGGCCCACCATTTCTTGGTCGAAAATGCCTTCGTGCGCAATCTCGTGTCCGACATTTACCGCGTCGACTACCTAGCCAACTACAAGGGTCGTACACATCTTCGCCCACTATAGACGGCTTTCCAACCTTTGTGGACGATAGGCTATCTTCGTCTTCGGTTATCTTCACTTGAAGGACATCGTGGAAACCAAGGGACAGATTCTGTGCACTACCGGAGACGATGGATCCGCGAAGAACATCCTGTCGTACATCGTATACTCGCGGCACGAGAAACGCTGAGCCATCTTTCGTGGTTTTACTATAACCTAATTAATTTATTAGGTAATTAATTAGTTTCTAAGGACAACGGTTTAATGCATGAGAAGCGCGGGGTCCTGCTTGAGTCGTCGTGTGGAAGACTGGAAGTGTGCGACAAGGGGATCCCGTAACCATGAATTTAATAGTTATTGCAATTATACAGTTATAGAAGACGATGATCAGTCCCTTAAGCCACCCTAAGAGGCAGCCACGTATCTGAAGCATTAACGACGTCATTTTCTTAGACTCGACATATGAGGGTTAGTGTGCGAACAGCGTGTGCACATGTATAAACGCTGTATATCCTACTCATGCATTATAGCTGAGTTGGTTTGGAGCGCGGGTGGAGCAGAAATCTCGAAACAAATTTCTACCCTGGCGGGGATTTGATCCCCGACCTCTCGGCTGACAGTCCAGCACGCCAACCAGTAGCCTAGATTATCGCACATAAAATAATTGCGTAATGATGCATGTAACAAAACCACTAAACAGACGCTCAATAACTTAGACCAATTATATAGGTATGTTTATTACCGTGTCTTAGATAATTAGATAATTTAGATTAGTCATGAAAAAATATGTAATTTATGTGTACATTCATATAATAGCCTATAGACACTGTGGCACAGCCTATAATTATACAAACATACAAATAATACTGTGGGCTGTATAGTGGGATGCGTCATGAAATATGAGTCTTATATCGGTTTGCCATCGTGGTCATATCTGAGTCACCGATGACACGGATTTACAGAAATCTCCTCCGATGACCTTTCGTGTTATGCGATTGACCCAGAGCACGAGGAGAAGAGGGAAGAGGAAAGAGAGGAAGAGAAGGATGAAAAGATGAGTAAGAAGAAGAAGATGGGCAGAAGAGAATGTGGAAAACTAAGTAGGCTATAAACACTGTGAAAGGAGAGATCTAGACGTACGAAGCGGAAGGAGAAGAACTAGGAAAAGGATGGAGAAATTGAAGAAAGGGAAGTCAGGGAGAAGAGGAGTAGGAGTAAGAGGGAGACCGCTCCTCCGCTGATGTATACACTGTTCCTGTGATATAGGTCTAATGTATCATGTAAGGCCATTAGGAAGCGGTGCATGCTAGACCGTTCCTTTTATGACGGGACAGTTGCTCATGCGTGCACGCGTTTGCTGACCTCTCTATACCCCAATTTGTCGAGTTCAGATTGCGGACCGAAGATTGTCATGGCAACCAGACACGTAGAGAATTTAAACAAGAAGACGAAGATGAAGAGATAGAGGCAGAGAGACAGAAGCAAAGACACGGACACGAGACTGAGCCAGACTCACTGAAGAGTCGCAGACTGTTATTCTAAACGGAGTCGCCAATCAAGTCGATATACAAGACTAATTAATTAATGAAGTAATTAAATAGGCACGCATATATATATATATATATATATATATATATATATATATATATATATATATATATATATATATATAATTTACGCATAGCATTAATTTGCATCTGATAAACACACATGCATTGAATCATACAAGAAATATTACTTGCATAAATCTTACATAATAGTTGATAACATGAGCAAATACAGGAGAGCAGCAAGACCCATTTCTGTATGACTAGGGTTTGAATTTTCTCTTATGTTATGTCTGTCCCTGTTCCTGTTCCTGCAGTCCTTGTCTGTCTGTCTGTCTCTACCTCTCTCGCTCTCTCTGTCTGTCTGTCTGTCTCACTCTGTCTCTGTCTCTCTGTCTCTCTGTCTCTCTGTCTCTCTGTCTCTGTCTCTCCCTCCCTCCCTCCCTCCCTCCTCCCTCCTCCCTCCCTCCCTCCCTCCTCCCTCCCTCCCTCCTCCCTCCCTCCCATTGCCACGTTCACTGGACCAACAGCATTCCCGCCTACGAGGTCTGAACCCAACGAACGGCGAACGACCCGAGGGAGGGAGATAGAGGATCCAATAGGGCGCGACAACCTGAGTCACAGAGGCCATCGCCGCTTTAGATAGGGCGACACTCGCAAGGGTGCGCCGCTGAGAGATACGGAGGCTGGAACTGGAGGAGGAGGAGATGGACTGGGAAAACGGCTCAACAACAGCGGAGGAGGAGTCGACCCTGTCAAAGAGACAACAACGGAAAGCTAAATTAACACAGAAGCCGATCGGTCGGAGGGAGAGGGAGAGGGAGAGGGAGAGAGGAGGTCCAGTGGGACATTGGTATTCTGGACGATTTATGACGTCTAAATCAATAGTATGACAGATCACTCAAATTACGACTCGGATGAATAGGCCTACATACCCGCACATCGACATAGAAGCATGCGTACATGTAGCCTATACATGAATGCATACATGCCCATGCATGATGCATAAATGCATACATATAGACAGACATGTACACAGTACTTGCATGCATACTTACAGGCTTGCATTTGTACATACATTTGGAGAGGTACCAAAAGGTGATCTAGGTCTATATTAAGTGCTTGATCTTGATCCATGCATACATGTGTGCATGAACGCATACATACATTCATGCATGAATTACATGCGTAAGTACTTTTGTAGATGCATGTATAAGTATATAGCCACCAGGGTCAGAATTGCCGTGGGTCGGGGGTTCAACCACCCACTGGCACCCAGTCTTTCTTAGGATCCCACAGTAAAGTCAAAATTTCACACCCAAACTGCACATAAATCAATGTCTAACTCCTCAGTTATTTTTTAACAATCCTCATACTGATAGACACGCTCATGGATCAATTGCATACAAAGCATCTTTTAGCCCCGCACAAAGAAAAGAACACAGCTTTTCTCAT